>CM070520.1:0-10000 GCA_036346375.1 Guadua angustifolia
CTAAGTGATTGACTGCACCTGTGCTTTTCCTCCGTTTTTATTTGTTATCTTCAGCCAATGCCATGATGGCTATCCAGGCAAGTTATTCTGTGAAGAGAAACTGGGAGGGTGATCCATGCGCCCCCGCAGCTTTTGCATGGGATGGACTCAACTGCAACTATAATCCTCCCAGTGGTTCGCCCAGAATAACAACCTTGTGAGTTCTGAATGAACAACATCACTCCATGTATATGCTGCTGAAATTTTTGTAGATTTGCATGGTTGCACCAGAAAGTTAGGAAATGAAATTCACATAGCGTACAGACTGATTTGTATTTTAATGGTTTGATCTTACCTGCAGAAACCTGTCATTCAGTGGATTGATCGGTGAAATTAACGCTTCTTTTGGTCAGCTTGCATTGCTCCAACACTTGTACGTTACGCATACTCGCACTGTAACAACAAGTTCTCGAATTACTAGCTAGTTATCAATTGAATTAGTAGTGCTTGTAGATTGGAACATGCTTGACTGCATAATGCTCGGCCTCTTCCAGTAAACTTCACCAACAAATTGCTATAGGAAGCCTACAAGGGTAGAGCTCATAACAATATCATTTTTTAGTTGATTTTAATTATCTAAACATATCGGCCTGACCTTTTCAAACACGTTTTTTTTATCAAAAGGACATCATACTAATGCCCCAGTTCCATTACTGAAACCAGAAAAGTTTAATACCAGTCCATACAAAACTTTCACCAACTACCAACTAGCATCAACCATAAACTCAGGAAAAACGCCAAGGGCACAGCACCAGAATACAAAAGCTCACAGCGATATGTCACCAGCCAAAACTCATACAAACAGAACGCAACTCAACAGAAATCACACACCACCAACACTTCCAGAAACTGAACTCCATCTTCACATCACACCGCTCCGAAATTCCAAGGCCAGCAGCGCCTAAACACTGGATTCTAAACTTTTACAAAACAGCATAATGTTGGCCTTCATCTCCCCTGTGAACAACGGACTCCAGTCCCTTAGTAATACCAACATTTTTCTTCAAACGCTTTTCACACTTAACCAGCCCTGAAAACGAAAATCATGTTATTTCTAATCTTCCAAATACTCCAAAGGGTAGCAGCACAAATCGAGTTAAGAACACCATTCTTAGAATTACTCAACCAGAAATGCGCAATTGAATCAAGGTTAAAACCAATATCAATACCCAAAAAAACTGAAATCAGACTCCAGACATTCTGAGCTACAACACAATCGAAAAAGATATGCTTAACCGATTCATCCTCATTGCAGCAGTAGCAGGCACGCCCTTTGTCAATACCTCTTTTCAACAAATTATCCTTAGTCATAAGTTTGTTGTGAGAAAGTAACCAAAGAAAAACCTAAACCCTAGGAGGAACAATTAGTTTCCAAATAGCAGGAATAAAAACCGGGATAACCCCCCTGAAGTTAATAATAGCATAAAGAGATTTAACTGAGTAAACACTTTTGCTAGAATACTACCACACCAAAGAATCACCCTCATCAGACAAAGTAATACTGTTAGCCACCTCCACAAGTTCAAACCATCTAGTCATCAAATTTTCGAAAAAGACCTTCTAAAGGTACACCTAACATTAGTTCCATCCCAAATATCAGCAATAGAACCACCTTTTTCATTAACCAGAACATAAAGATCCGAAAACTGAATCGCTAAACAAGAAACACCAAACCAAATGTCTTCCCAAAATCTAACTTTTTTCCCATTTCCTACCAGCCATCTATAACCAAATTTAGCGCCTGAGCAGCCCAAAGGATACCTTTCCAAAACACAGAAGCATGATCAGGATGGCAGGCAAAGATATTAGGGTTATCAGTCTTATATTTAAACCTAAGCAAGTCTACCCACGGCTTGTTTTCATTGGCATATAACCTTTTAATCCAGGAAGCTAACAAGCACATATTAAGATCTCTAATATTAGGAATTCCAAGCCCACCATATTCCTTTTCCATATAAACTAAATGCTAATTAGCTAAATGGAGTTTATTATGCCCTTCAAAATCATTCCAAAAACAACTCGCCAAATGAGAATTTAAAAATCAAGAGCCCATTTAGAAAATTTGAAGAAAGACATCAAATACACGAGAATACTCGATAAACAAGCTTTAATGAGAGTCAACCGCCCACCGTAAGAAAGTAACTTGCCTCTCCACCTTGCAATTCTTTTTAAAATTTTATCAATCAGGGGCTGTAAATCTTCTTTATTAATCTTATCGTAATGGAGAGGAATGCCAAGATACTTAATGGGGAAAGAGTCAACTTTGCAACAAAGAATATTGGCATATCTATCAACTTCATTCTCAGCACAACCCATGGGAATCAACTCGCATTTATGAAAGTTAATACGCAAACCCGACATTTGCTCAAAACAAGAAAGAAACCATTTAAGATGTAAGACGAAATTCTCATTATTCCTAAGAAACAAAAGAGTATAATCAGCGTATTGCAAACTAATAATACCCCTAAGACAAAAATCACTACAAAGACCTTCCAACAAACCATTGGTAGCTGCTTTTTGGAGAATTCTGGTAAAGACGTCAGCAACCAGATTAAAAAGAATGGGAGAAAGCGGATCACCCTGCCTTAGGCCTTTACCCGCCTGAAAGAAATCACTTTCCACATTATTGATTTTAATCCCCACCGAGACTTTATTTAACAAAGAAAAAATCCAGCCTTGCCACTTATTCCCAAAACCCCATTATTCAAAATATCCATTAAGAAATCCCAATTAACTTTATCATAAGCTTTCTCAAAATCCAATTTAAGAACAATCCCTTTCATTTTGTCTTGATGAATTTTATGGATGATCTCGTGGGCAGTCACCACACTCTCTAAAATATACCTATTCTTCAAAAAAGCAGTTTGATTTGGAGAAATTATCCTGTTACAAATAGGACTGATCATGTTTGTGAGCATTTTGGTAATGATCTTGTAACTGCAATTCAACAAACTGATAGGTCTAAAATGTTTGATATTCCTAGCATTATTCTCTTTAGGAATCAACGAGATCATAGTAAAATTAAGCCGAAACAAATCAAGCCCATCTCTATCCAGCTCTAAGAAAAGGTTGAGAAGATCATTTTTATCAGATCCCAGAATTTTTGATAAAATAGAAAAGGGAGACCAACCGGACCCGGCGCCCCATCTGAATAAGACTCAAAAGCAGCTTTTCTAACCTCTTCTTCATTGAGCAGACTTCTAAAACTACATTTTCCTCAACAGAAATTCTTTCCTCCATATCGAAAAAATGATCGTTAATATTGATATTCAACTTAGCTTCAAAACCAAAAAGCGATTTATAATAATCACAAGCAATAGTCAACATCTCGTTATGATCACTAGTCGGACCAAACGGCCCATCGAGAACCAAAATAAAACTCTTCCTGCGCCTCTGACTAGCCACAGCATGAAAATACTTCGTATTCTTTTCTCCTTCCTTCACATTTCTATCTCTAGCTCTTTGTCTAGCTTTAGTTTCTTCCATAATCCAAATGCTATCAAGCTCTTTTCTAACAAGAATCAATCTAGACTTTTCCTCATTAGAAAGGACTCTAGATTCGGACATCACATCCAAATAAACAAATTCATTCAGGAGTAATCTTTTCTTTTTTTTTAATATCGGCTTCTGCATTACAGCTCCAACCCTTAGTTTCCTTTCTGACATTCCTAACTTTAGCTTGCCAAACGTCAATGGCTTTTTCCTCCTTAATTGGTTTCTTCCAAGCCTTATAAACAAGATCGTTAAAGTCCTCATGAAGAAGCCACCATTTTTGAATTTATAATTGATTTTACCACGAGGAGTACCATCTCCTGAATCCCACAGAATAGGAGTATGGTCACTACCAACCGTGGCAAGGGAAGAGGCAGTCGCTAGCCAAAAGCGATCTTCAAAAGATGTACTACAAAATACTCTGTCTATAACCGTCATGATTAAGTTCTCCTGGTTATTAGACCAAGTAAAGTGCCGACCAGCTAGTTGCAGTTCCATAAGACCCCACAGGTCAATCCATTTACTAAATCTATCACACAATCTGCTATCTATTCTACCATTACTTTTATCAGCTTGAGATCTAGCCAAATTAAAATCTCCTCCTAAAATAACGGGAGTAAGATTGTCCACAACAAAAATCTCATGAAGCTCAGAAATAAAAGCTTGTTTACCTTCATTGTATGGAGACCCATAAACCACAATAAGCCTCCAAACAAAATCCAACTGTTTGGACTTAACCAAACATTGCACAGAAAAATCTTTGATTTCTACATGTAAGATCTCTATAAGATCAATATTAATCCCAACCAAAATTCCCCCAGCAGAGGATTTGGCGGAAGCTAATGCCAATCAAAGTTTTTAGAACCACCAATAGTATTAAGAAAAGAACTACTGAAGTTTTCCTTCTTAGTTTCTTGAAGCCCTACAAAATCAACCTTACTATTTCGAATAAGATCCATTAAACAATGCGTCTTCCCAGGTTGACCTAAACCTCTAACATTCCAAAAAAGCCCTCTCATGACCCACTACCACTCCTAGGGTGTTTGCCCCGTCTATTTTTACTAACCAAAGTCCATTCACCTGAATTAGAAGCCGCAGCAACCTCCTTCAGAGGTACTGGCAACATATTATGAGCACTCTCCTTTGCCTCACCAAGCTGACCCTTCGAGTTATCACTATCATCCAATGTAACATTACAGTCTCCCACAGAGACAGTGTGACCACCATTCACATTCTAATTGCATCAATTTCTTTACAAATCAAAACATTATCATGTTTCTCAACTTCAGAATTACCCATCACTAAATCAACTTTCTCAGCTAGCTCATTTAGTTCTTGAGTAGTAAATGAATCAAAAGAATTTTAAAAAATGTACCTCTCGGCTTGGGGCAGTCTTCCAAATTCTTAATTTGCAGCAGATCTTGAGCCTTTTGCAGTATAGTTTTACCTCTTTTGCTCCTCCGTTTACTGGGAACTGGACCCCATTGTTTCATCCACTTGTTCTTCTGATTGTCTCCAACCGACTGAAACTTTTAATTCCACCTCCTGGGCATTATCATACAGATCCCCAACAATCTCATTCTTACTAGCATCAGAACCTTGTAGAAACTCTTGGCTACCATCAAAAGGCTTGAAAGGAAAACCTCGGTACATCAGACTTCTCATCTTGCAAATCCTCCATCATATTCACCAGGCCTGGATCTCCTGAGTTGCCCCCTTTTACTTCATCCCAATCATCCTCAGAACCCACCATTTCCAAATCCTTGAGAAGCCCAAAACATTTCTAATCATCAACCACATCCTCTGAGAATGCTTTACTCATATTCTCCTGAACCATCTGAACCCAAGATTTCCTTTCACTCACACCAGATCCAAACACATTATGATCTTCAACCGCTGTAACATCAAAACCCTGCAACACAACAGCTTTTCCTTTCTGACCAGATGTTTTAGGATCATTAGACCGACTTGCATCAGATCCCTCATGTTTATGACCAAACCCCTTAAGATTATGATCAGTAATCATCCCATCACTTTTATCATCTTGTTTCTTATTTTCATCATCCAGATCATCAAAACCATCGTCATTATCATCATTTCCATCATCCTGATCACCTACCTCTAATAAACCAGGGGCTTCCTTCTTTTCTACCTTTAAAGTAATCAAGAACAAGATTTTTTCAGCACCTATTAATCTTTGTTGATGAATTTTTGTAATGTCTCTACACGCAATCTGAATTCTAGCCACCTCATAAAAACTTTTAAAGAGCCCAGTCCAGTCCACACTTAATAGCAAACCAAAACAGGACGTAATCTGGTCAAAAACCTTCCAAGTACACCACTTAGGAGGGACACCTCTCACTTAGTACCCATGTCTCTTTTCGAACACGTTAAGCATATCAAGTCTTCGTTTCAGTACTTCCTTAAATTCCTTTACTTAGTTGACTTCAAGGGACTTGATCTCCAAACCATGCACCCAATCCTCCTCTTAAATAGGATTGGCTCCTAATTAACAATCACCACTAATTAAGGGATGTGATAAGAAATGGTAATATACACTAGCAAAAGATGAGATATGCTAACTAATATACTCTAGCTGGGCGGCTTGGCCAGGCCGGCCGCTGATATTGACGCCCTACCATCACGCAACATTTGTTTGCAAGTGCTTCATGCTGCTTATTTCCAGGGATTTATCTCACAATAACCTGTCAGGATCAATACCTGATATTCTGGGTCAAATGCCATCACTTACGTTTCTGTAAGTTCTCTTGCTAATCAGACTTTGTATTGCATACTGTATGTAACACACAAAAACCCTTTTTATCCTTAGTTCTCTTCTTTCGTAGGGATTTGTCAAGCAACAACCTCAGTGGAACAGTTCCTACTAGTCTGCAAAAAAAATCAGACCGCGGGGTGGTGATACTAAAGTTTGCTCCTGTTTCCATCATATCTTTTTGTAGCCCCTTCGTGGATGCAATTTATTATATTTCGTGCTATATATTCAGAATATATCATACTTGCATTAAAGTTAACATGCCATGTCATGCTGCTTTATCAAATAAGAGTGCAAGGATAATTTTGATGAAAGAGGCAGTAAATTTTATTAATTTAGCTCCCTGAAATTTTCAAGAGGGTATAGTTGCGTCCTTAGTTCTATTTTAGTCACCTATATATAATCTCCATAGAAATGATAGTTATTTTATTTTATTTTGGAAGACGTGACCTCAACTGTGTGGTTCTATTACAAAAGAGAGCGCTCATATTTGATTTACTCTATTGTCAGGTGAATATTTTTGGGCTCTTCTTTTTTTTCATTCATTAGTTAGGTCATTCAAAAAAAGGGATCATGCACTCAGGCAGCATTAATTTGATATGTTCACTTCTATCACTTAACTTTACTTCCAAATTGCTTCCAATTATGTTGGCTATTTGAACCATCAGCATTCAATTTTCTAGGACCGGCAGCAATAACCCAAACCTATTTCGAAATCATACATGTTTTTGCTGCTGGGATCTCTCACTGACATGCTGATCCAAACCCTAGCAAATGGCAAAAATGAGATGATGGCATGAGTTAATGGAAGAAACTTAACTTTTAACATGCCCTGTGATGCTGCTTATCTATCTATTATATTATTAAAGCAGAAGCAAAAGAAACCACCACGTTCGCTCTCAAGGCTAGAAATTCCTACATTAATCGGAGGAAAAAAAAGAAAGATCTACACCATTGATTGTGGTGGGTCCAGATTATAGCGGTTTGGATTAATAGAAAGAGTTTGTATCATGCACAATACAATAGTTTGCGTCACGTACAATACAAAAAATAAATAAAATTTGGAATAAAAATAAAATAAAATCAGAAATTTGATTTCTATAAGATTAAAAGAAAGAGTCCAAGTACAATAAAAAATTTGGAACAAAAAAAATAAAATATAATTAATAATCTAATTTCCATACTGAACATCAAAATAAAATTGAAATTCAGAATAAAATTTTAAAAATACATAATACAAAAATATAATTAGTAATTTGATTTCCATAAGGACATCAAAATAAAACTGAAATTTAGAATAAAAATTAGTAGTTGGATTTGAATCTGAATTCCAACATAAAAAACTAAAATTGAATGAAAAATAAAAAATAGGAATTTGATATCCATACGAACATTAAAATAAAGAGTCCATGTCAAGTATAATAAAAACAAAAATTCCTAAAAAAATAAAATAAAAGTAGCAATTTGAATTCCATACGAACATCAAAATAAAAATAAAATTCAAAAAATAAATTGAAAATTAGTAATTTGATTTGTATCGAATACTAGCCTAAAACTAAAATTTAGAATAAAAATAAAATAAGCAATATAATTTCCATACGAACTCTAAAGCGAAATAAAAATGAAATAAAAATATACCAATTGGATTTGGATATGATTCCATCCTAAAACTAAATTAAAAAATCTATGTCATGTATGATCCAAGAACACATAAATATAATTTGGAATATAAACAAACAAAAAATGCTAATTTGTTTTGCACAAAATTCCAATTCAATTTCCATACAATTTCTAAATAAAATCTCTAATAAATATAATCCGGTATAAATATTAAAGAAACATTATCTATTGGATTTACTGTATGAATTCAACAAAAAATAACTAAATTTTGGAACAAAAAATAAAATAAAGCCAAAGTTGCCAAAAGCCGCGATGACGAGTGGTGTGCGTCTGCATTGTTGAAGAAGTTAGTAGCAAAAGAAGCTTAATGATGGGGAGATCCTAATAGAGAGGAGATGAAGCTTTGCATAGAAGACGAGCTACTGAGGATATATATATCCATTAGGTAGCTAGATATGTGTCATCATTGTTGAGGGACATATGCATATTGTTAGATAATGACTAAAGCAAACATATTAGTATCATAGAAGATAGGGGGTTATCGCGTTAGTGAGAAAGTAATATCGTTGAGTTGGCAAACATCGAATAAGAGAAGCAACCGATATGGGACAAGCATAAATCAAGCATATATAATATCTTATATGTGTATATGCAAGCATGAATTCGTTTGAATCAAAACAAGTTGCAAATTAAAACCTCAGAATAGAGATGACGCTACTCTATGGAGTAGGCTTAAAGGCCACTGGTGAGAGTATGAGGGTGTCTCCGAAAGGGGTGAGCAATATTTGTACATGTATGCATTGCATATTGACATTGTAACATTCAACATTAAGTAATAATTGAAGAGAAATAGAATATAGTTATACGATGGAGTATTATATTAAAAGGGTAGTAGTTGAGAGGGATCGATAAAAAATTAGACTTGCTATTGGCGGTTGAAGCAGAAAAGTTATGGGGTAATCAATAAGAAATATAAGACATATTGTTTTACAGGGAACAGCGTGTGAGGAAGATACGTTCAAAATAAGTTGCCCATGATGTATCGGTGTATCGTGAGCAATGTATTCTAATACTATGTAAAATAATCAGCATATTACTTAAGATTAAATAGAGGTACATGTAAGAAAGAACAGGGATATATAGCTATATGATCTATGCAAGATGAAAAGTTGCTACATTTCTAAGAACCCCACTAACTTACTATTCTCAATAATTTTCTTTCATCAAATCTTTTACTTCAATTACATCTCTTAAGTTAAATTTTTCTTAAAGCTTCTATTGTCATTTCTAAAGTTTATGATGTCTTAAAAATCTAAATAGTTTACAAAATATGTTAATATATTCTCTAGCATATAAGTTATATTATTTAATACTATAAACTATTAAAAAAATCTAACCGCGTAAATGCACGAGTCACCTTGCTACTTTATCAAATATGAGTGGACGAACGATTTTAATGGAAGAGGCAGTTTAGTAGTTCAGCTACCTGTAATTTTTGAGAGAGGATATATTTGGCCTTGCACTTCTAATTTAATCACCCAAATCTTCCCGGAAACCATATTTAGTTTTTTTTTAAAAAGTAACCTCGAATGTGTAATTCTATTACAAACGAGAGGGCTCATATTTCATTTACTTGAATGGCACGGGAATATTTGTCGATTCTTCTTATCAATTCATAAGTTGGGTCACTAAAATGTGCTGGTGTATTACTCTAGAAAGGGATGATGCAGCATTTGTTTTATTCAGTTTTATCTCTGGCAACGTATCATGTGCACACAAGTCTTTCCGTGTACATACCGTGCACACCAACTAAAAAATTGTGAAAAAATCTGAAAAAATTTAGATGTACTTCATAGATTACTCTACCTATGTATGAAGTTTCAAGATCAAATTCATTATATATCGAGAGTTACAAAAAGAAAATTCTGACAAATTTAGAGAGTTTAAACTTGTCAGAATTTTTTCTTTGTAACTCTTGATATATATAATTGAACCTATAATTTATATATAGGTAGAGTAATCTATGAAGTACATCTATAATTTTTTCAAAATTTTCACGACTTTTTTTAGTTGGTG
>CM070520.1:15000-230326 GCA_036346375.1 Guadua angustifolia
TTTATTCTTGCAAGTACACCTGCATACTTACGAGCTAGTTTAATTACTGCAAGATGCATCATACATGCAGAGCATACAACAAAATATTAATCTACAGCGATATATAGTTGTTTATGTATGGACGGAGAAGCAAGTCATCAAGCCCAGTACTTGACGTAGCTGCTGTAGTTGCTCTGCTTGTCGTAGTACCGGTCCCAGAGCATGAAGCCGCCGTAGTTGTCCGCCTTCTGCACCACCGGGACCTGGTCGTAGTAGAGGTCCTTGGGGTACACGTACCCGTTCGCCTTCTCCGACACCGGCAGGCGAAGTAGATCAGGGTGGCGATGCGCCGCCGTCCACTTGTCCCCGCCCCGCCGATACAAGGGCAGTCCGGTCGCCGTCGGTGCAGCGGCTTCGGGCCCGCCCGGATGTTGTGCTGGCGAGCTCCTGGCGAAGCACGTCGTAGTGCTTTCGCCGAGAAGCCTTCGAGGAAGAAGTCGACGCCGTCGAGCGAGCGTCGCCGAAGGGGCGGAACACGCCGCTGCGGGAACCCCAGTAGGAGTTCGAGGTAGTCGAAGAGGTCAAGCACGGACTGGTTGGTGGGGGGGTAGTCGCCGAGAAGCCGCCGATGGAGAGGGAGGGCGCCCTTATCTGGCGGTGCTTGATGTCGCCGCCGATGTCGGAGAGCGGGTGGCGGAGAGGTCGAGGTGGTACTTCCCGCGACCGTGAGACGTTGAGGAAGGACATGATAACCAAGGTGTACATGCGAGTCGCATGCCTCCCGCAGAGAGCCCTCGTCCTGTGTGCGGCCCGAAGCGGTCACTGCCGGTCTTCCCGCCGCCCATGCGGCGGCGAGGACACGAAGAATGGAAATAAGGAGGGCGGCGAGGACTAGTGTTGACGCCAAAAACGTGAAGAGGGTTTCTGGTGGCAACACACCGGACGAACACCGGGTTCAAGTGTGCGCGAGCGTGCCAATCGATTTGACCCTGCAATCGATAAGGGAAAGAGTTGTAAAATGCAATCAAGCTGATCCTTGGGGCGAATCGGCTAAAATCGAGAATCAGCCAGAAAGCCGATTAGAAGGGTAACTAGATTAGTCGATTAAGACTAATCCGAGGGTAAAAGGTAGATTGATTTTGAAAAGGCGATGCGCAACAAGACAGAATAAATCAAACCTGAAGAAATCGATGATGATCAAACAATCGGCGATTCGCAACTTTATTTGATCAATGTCGACTTACAGAGGAAAGATTACAGTGCTGAAAAGACTAAAAACAATGAAAGAAAAATAGTAGATGTGTTTTTTTTGTGCGTTCTTTTCCAAGCAACCCTATCGCACCTTATATACCCGCCAGCCGATCCGAGTCCCGGTCCAACACGACGATGCAATCCGAATCGGCTTCGTAGTTTCCTATTTGGATTCTGTTTCCAAATATCATCCGTTCATCATCCAAATCCTTTGAGGCGCTCTGTGTTGTATCCAAACTCACGTTTTTCCTGCCGATTCTTCTCGTAGCTTCCAAAAACTGGTGCAAACATATGCCCCCCATTTTTGGAAGATAACTTGTTATCTTTCAAAAATCGATCGGCTTCTTCATCCATCGGCTTCAATGTCCATCGGCTACTTCCTTGTTGGTTGAAGAACTGCTCCGGCGACCGCTATTTTAATTGCGCCGTCAAAAATCTCGGTGCGGTTTAATGGCAGGTGTCGCCTCGAATTCATTTCCCGCCACTTTTACTTTTCACCGGGCTATATATATGCGGGACCCCCACGGTCATTTTCACGCTTTCCAGCTCTCGCACCCTCTTCCATCGGCTTTCATCCTCCGTCGACTTCTTCGCGTTCTGTACGAAGCTTCAGACGGACCACCAATCGGCCGAATGGATCATTCTCAGGTACTGATCCCAATCCCTGAAAGTGAGAATCAATACTACCTAGGGCCAGTAGGAAGCTCGACTGCTGACATTGTAATTAACGAGGAAATCCCTAGACTTCCCCTATCGGCTCAAGGTTATAATATAACAGAATGGGGTAAAAGTTTTAGGGCTTGGCCGACGGCTTTGAAAGGATGAAGAAGATGGTACATTAGAGTATCGGCTCAGAAAAGGGAAGAATGGGAAAGGATGGGTATAGCTGAGTGCCTCCCCTTAAGTTTAGCGAACCCAGAAGCCAACGAGCCTTTGGTGGCCACGGCATGTTATTTCTGGTCAAGCACCTTCAATGCCTTTCTTTTCCGAACCGGCCCCATCGGCCCGACGCTTTTAGACGTAGCAAAGTTGTGTTGCCTCAGGCCTGATGGTGAACAATTATTGGCTTTTAGTGGCAAGCCCCAGTATAAGCTAATTCGATCCAAGGGCGAAGGATGGACGAAGTACATTCAACATAACAACAAGGTGAACGGACCGGTATCGGCTGAAGAGCATGTGGCCTTCCTTAACCTTTGGCTAGAAAGATTCCTATTCTGCGGAGCTTCTCTTGGACTGACCCAAGTATATCAACTTGTGGCTGAGCAACTGGTGGAAGGTCGTCGGCTTGCACTTGGCAAGATGCTTCTTGGAGCCGTCTACCAGATGATGCATGTTATCAGAAGTCGGCTTTTCTCTGGTTTTGCTCAGTTCATTGTCGGCAACATAGGTGGTCCGCTGTGGTTCATCCAAATATGGCTTTATAGCATGTTCAGCCGATCACTCATTTCGAACCTTTGGAAGACTCAGCCTTTCCCCGCGAGGATTACCCTGAGGGCACCACTCATGATCTGAGCTAGCCGATCACACGGAGAAAGACTAGTGATGTGCTCCAGTGGCGATACAAAAATCACCCTAGCCGACTTCAAGAAATATTTGTCGTTCTTTTTAAATTTGGACAATACAATTTTCGACCAACAGGACTTTTTCCCTTACTCTAATGAAGCTGATTTCCAATGGCCCTCGTTCCTTCGTTTGGATGCCGATAGCTCGCTGATGCCGGAATCGACTTTGGAATTATACCGGATCTTCATTTCCCCCTGCATCTTTCACGTCGGCTTGAATTCCCGTAATAGGACATTTCAGCCGTCGTATGAATTCTATCATCCTTCAGTATATGCCCGTCAGCTGGGCTTTGGTCAAGTGATACCTTCAATGCCACTCCTTGATTGTATTCAGCCCAGAACTCGGGTGACCAACAAAACAGCAGCAGAAATAGTTTTGGAGTTAGCCGACGAATTTCAAGTCCTCAGTTTGCCGCACTTTTTCCTGAATTCTCGTCGAGCTATTCACTTCTCTGCTTGGTGGACTCCTATATCAGAGGCTCTCTACTTGGATCGCACATCGTCGGCTATTATAGAGAAGTTCTTACCTGATTTCCATGAGCCGACGGTAGCTTCTTCTAGCAGTAGCAGTGATGACTCTAGCGAAGATAGTTTGGATTCTTCCAGCTCACCGGGTTATACTAACTCATCCGTAGATGTAGAGGTATCGGCAAAAATCTTTATACCTGCGAATTTTGTTTCGTCTCTACCTTTCAGACACTTAGACACCTTGTTCTCTACAGATCTTGTGCTGCGAGCAACAAGGCATTGCAGGCCATCGGCTAGTGAGCCCAAAGGAAGAGGCGAATCAAACTCTCGGCTTGACCGGCTATACCTCCGGCAATCTCCGCATCCAGAGTCCGTCTCTGTCGGAGCTCGAAAAAGGCCGACCCTCGAGTAAGTACTTCGAGCCAATAATTGCAAATGTTTTGGGCCTGCGGTTGCTTTAACCTTTATTATTCATCCTTTGTAGAAAAACCGAAGTCGATGAAAGCTCCAACCCGTCGTCAAAAACGCAAGGAGCAGAGCGCTGAGAGTTCCCCTCACCCGTCGACTTTTGCAGAGGTATATCTTCTCTCCATTTGCGTGAATTACTCAACCTTATGATACTAACCTTTCCCCATATTCTTTCAGCCAACAGCATCGGCTCAAGCAGCCGGCATCTTAACCGATCTCCAGGGCATTCCTGACCCTAGCCATCCTATGCCGTCTCCTCCGACACCCCCTCCTGCTGGTCTGTTGCCTCAGCCGACTCCTCTAGTATCTGCGCCAAAGACTTCAGTCGACCCCGCCGATTTGCTTGGCTTCACTTTGGATGAGTTAGAGGACCCGGAAGTGATGTCTTCAGATGATTATGTTGCTGACATCTGTACTATCATTGACGTTTCTCTGAAGGCATCAGCTGCGGTTGTCCAGTCAGAGCCCAACATGCAGCAGAAATTAAATCGGCTTTTTCATGAGATCTGTCAGCCTGAAGCCAATCTCCTTGCTAATACTGAGCCAGTGAGGGATGCCATGGCTGCGGTTGAAGCTGACCTTCCCCCGGATACCATGAGAGCAATTTTGGGGGTTTGCCACTTAGACGATCAGAGGGCTGAAGTAGAGGCTGCTCGCGCTCGCATCGCTCAACGAGTGGCCCAAGAAGCCGACCGCCAAATGCTGGATAAATTAGTGGCCGAGGCAAAGGAGATGAAGTAGAATTTTGACAAAGATGCTGCATCCCTGAAATCTTCTAAGGCTCATATTCTTCAGCTGGAATCGATCAAAAAACAACTGGAAGAGGAGCTGGCCAAGCTTCAAAATCAGTTGGTCGATGAGCAAGCGCAAGTGTTGATCAAAACCTCTTCCCTCTCTGAGCAGAAGAAAAGCATCGGCCAAGCTGTTGCTAAGGTAAAAGAGCAATCGGCAAAAATCGTCTCTGTTCCTGGGAATGCTCAAGCCGATGAAAAAACAGTGGAAGGGGTCCAAGACGCACTTGCGAAGGCGGCGGCATGTACATAGGGAGCAAGCAAAGCGTGGAAAGTTTTCTACGGAGCTATATAGCCAGATGACTCGAGAGAGCGCGGGTTCATCTCATCTGGCTGTACACGTACAAGCTATAATTAACATGGAGGACAGCTCATAAAGTTAAATATCTTATCAATTAAAAAGGTCATCAAGCAAAGGAAGGAAGGAAGGAAGGAAGGAGAATGAAGGGATTCATGTATATCTGTAACGTGACTGAAATGCACTTAAGTCACATTTTCATTGAATCATACGGTACATCAAAATGACTTAGAAATATAAAATCCATATGAATTATGCGAAAATGCAACAAGCCAATCAATGCAGTTTATACTCCCTCCAGTCACAAATATATGTCATTTTAGGATACATACAGCTAAACTTTTGAAGCTTTGGTTACCAATATATTTTGAAATATTTAGATTGGATACATAAAAAATTATATGTATAGATTTATTTCAACAATTACTATCATAATATTATAATTTTCTTGTGCTTTATTATAAACGTATCTATCTCGAGGAGTTCAAATCCAAGCTTAAACCCTTAATTAGAAAGCGCATCTTCCTCCCAAGGTTTCTCTAAAACCGATTCTAGTTTTCATGTTACCAATCAAGGCATGGAATTCATCAAACCCTTGCTTCCACAGCCCATTCTAGACCTTAGGTTAGTTATTGATATTAATTGGAGCCACCAACCCCATGACAGGAGCCTCCTCTAACCTACACATGCACCATATATAGTAGTAGTTGACTTGTACACCGCATTTCACTACTACAGAACTGGGCATCACAACCGGCTTATTTGAAGCGGTTTGGTGCGAACTCGTTGTGATGTTACGCACGAAGCGGTTCGTAAAACTGTGGGAGAGGGCTTCGAGCGGTTTGAGACACGAACCGCACGTATGTTGCTTTCTAGAAGCGGTTCTTATCTCAAACCACTTGTGAAATCACAAGTGGTTTGAGATAAGAACCGCTTCTAGAAAGCAACATCTGGCGGTTCGTGTCTCAAACCGCCTCGAGCCCTCCCTTAACCCATTTAAACACTTCTTCTTCCACGAGCCTGCAGCAGAGGTGCGATCGAGCAGAGAAGGGCCGGCCAAGCATTGTTTCTTGGGAGGTGCTGTCCAAATTTTTAATTGGGGTGATTAGCTCCAAATTAAGTGTTTCAAGGTTAGTGACATCATGCCAACATCCTTCTCACCTACATATTGCAATTTTTTCAATGGATGTGGAGAAATCTTGAACTTTTTAAGCAAGAACATGCATGATCAAATTTATGGAGTTCTTCCCAAAATTTATTTTGTATGCTTGTTTTTGTTGTTGTATGAAGATGTAGAGTGTAGATCTAGGTGCTTGTTACCTTTAGAATCTTAAATATCACAATAAGTTGGGGAGATCTAGGTACATTGCAAGGAAGTAATTATTGGTGTATGAAATAAAATAGAAAAAAATGTAGAAGGATAAAAAAATGATTACAAAGGTAGAAAGGGATAAAAAAAATTAGAAAGGTATGTTTTTAATTGTATGACGGTGTAGGTGGAGCTTTTTTTGTTGGAGAAGAAAAAAATATGGTCATTAATTGTAGACTCAAGAAGAAAAAAATAATTACCAAGGTAGATTTAAGAGCTTGTGAGCTATAGATTTTTAAATGTACCTATAAGTTAGGTTATAATTTTTGTAACTAAATTTGTTATAATTTTTAATGAAATTATAACTTGATGTAGATGAATCGGCAATGGATGTACAATGCGGACCGTCGCTCGAGAGTTCATTGATGGCGTGCGATCTTTTCTCGATCGGCCGTTGCATTCTTGCCTCGAGCGACTTCATATGTTGTCCGTGTGTAGATTGCAAGAACGAGAAGGAGCACTCCCAGCGATGGCAAGTTATGAACCACTTGATCATGAGAGGTTTCATGCCAAACTATACATGTTGGACCAACCATGGCGAAGTTGAGACGATTAGCTAGGAAGACGACGAAGAAGGCGAGGAAGAGGAAGATGGATTCAACAGTATTCCAGACGGCACGCAATACTGTTCCGTGGAAGAAACACTTGGTGACTTTGGTGATGATGAGCTGCAGCTCTTGGATTAAAAGATGATCTTCCAATGGCAGAGGTCAAATGGCAATATCAGTTGGGCCGGGAGCTGATTGACCCTAAAGAGATAAAGGATCTGCCAACCAAGATGCGGCAATTTCACGAATGGTACATGATAGAGTCCGCTCAAGGAAGAGCGATGTTCCCCCTCCGTTTCAAAGAAGAAGATTTCTATCGCGGGGACAACATCATATGGCTCGAATTCGAGGACTTCTACAATATTTACCATGCCGACTCCATCAACGTGTCTCTCATGAGTCTTTGGTGCACGTAAGTGTGTCAAGCTCATACCTTTACCGTGTGCTTCCTCGTACAATAAAATTGCAACTCTTAAACTTATACCTTTCTATGTAGAATGGAGATACAACGATGTAGAAAAGAGAACATCTTCAACATGGGCTTCATCGACCCAGAGATTGTTAACGAGTACGTCTTTGGATTGAACCATGGCTGAAAGGATATTGAAGATTACATTCTCGCTGCATTCTTGGGACAGCACTACAAACCGTACATACTTCTGCCCTTCAACTTCGAGTACGTATATATACAACCTCTCGTTCTTATATTTTCTAAGGCATTGATAATACTACTAGCTAGTTACATATATATTGCAATACACATGAATAGGTATCACTGGATCCTTCTTGTCATCAAGCTTGATAGCAGCCAGATCGTTGTTCAAGACTCAAAAAGGACTCCGGTGGAAAAATATCAATAT
The DNA here is from genome assembly GCA_036346375.1 of Guadua angustifolia. NCBI lineage: Eukaryota > Viridiplantae > Streptophyta > Magnoliopsida > Poales > Poaceae > Guadua > Guadua angustifolia. Next base: position 22,595 of record CM070520.1, read on the forward strand.
ATCATTGACACCCTAAACAGGTATATAGCACATATATATACGATAATTTTCCTTATTATATATATTGAAATACCTTGCTAATTCCAACTCGATAATTACTACTCATATATAATAACGCATTACAGGGGCATTCGCAAGGTTAGAAAGAAGCAACAAGGAGATTTGAGAATGAATTTGATGTACAAATAAGCACTCGAGTACGTATTAAAGAATATTAATATGCCGTAACAGTTTTTCATCCCAATAATAATTGTTTTTCTTTTCAAATTTCATCGCGAGTTCTAAAAGCAGGCGCAAGGAAACAACTTATGTGGCTATTATGTGTGCCACTATATGCAAAGTATTACCCACGGCGATGTCGACAACCAACGCCGAGGTAGTGTGAACATGTCAATTTCTTAGTACTTAATTACACTTTAATTACATGTCCAGAGATTTATTTACTTCCGCTTTGTCATTAACATCGATGAGCAAGGCGTGATCCCGCCTTAAGGTTACTGACAATCCAAGAACAACTCATCGACTTTATTGTCGGCGAGATTGTATCCCCCAAAGGCGAGTTCCACGCAAATGGTTGGAAACCTTGTCCTGAAATAAGGACAGGTGAACTGACATCAACGTCGGGCACAAAGAGCGACGCATGCAAGAAATGAGCTCAAGATTCACCCTTTTATTCTTTGAAACTTGTAAAAGTGACTTATTATTTCATGTGTTCATCCTTGTTCATTTTTAGTCTATTAAGTTCAGTATCATGTAAAAGAACACGTAATTATCTTAATGACTACGCATGAATAATATATATTTAGTTATTGTGTCAAAAAACTCCGTAGTTCTATTTATTTTAATTGTCAAAATCTATATCAAAATTAAACCCCTCGAAAACATATTCTATATTGAATATAATCAGGGTGAATTGAGGCGAGTGCATGCATCAACGTCGAGCAAGGATATAAAGAGCGACACATGCAAGAAATGAGCTCAAGATTCGCCTTTTATTCTTTGAAACTTGTAAAAGTGGCTTATTATTTCATGTGTCATCAACTTGACCATTTTTCATCTATTAAGTTAAGTATTTTTACGTAAATGAACCTGTAATTATCTGAATGAGTACGCATGAATAATATTTATTTAATTGTGTCAAAAATGTAGTTCTATTTATTTTAATTATCAAAATCTATATCAAAAACCCTCTGAAAATATATTCTATATTGAATATAATGAAAACGTTGTGCTGTCAGCCTCTTCACAAGCGGTCGGTAACTCCAACCGCTTGTGGAGAGCGCCGCTCCACAAGCGGTTGGCAAGTGGTTCGGGGAACCGCTTGTGATACCCGCCGGGGTATCACTCGCGGTTGCTTACAAGCGATTCTAAAACCGTTTCTGAAAGCGGTTTCGAACCGCTTGTGCATGCCCGATCCGCAGTAGTGTTTTCAGCTAGCGATCTGGAAAACAACATATTCTGTGTGCTCTGCGGAAAATGGGGAACGTGCGCGGAGTGTTTCCAGTGGAGCTGACTGGATCGAGCATGTTCTAAGCTTAAGCTGCAGCTATGATTGATTCGTTTCGGCAGATAAACGTGGGGGATACCTCACGAAGCTGATATTAGCTTAACTGAAAAGGACATGCGTCAAGGAAAGAAGGAAGGAAGCACATATATTACGCTAGCCAAGACTACATGGTGCTCTCTACTCGTATTTGTGATTGAGTTTTTGATTGTGTTTAAGTGATAGTGCTCAGATAGATAAGATGCTAATTTGAGCCCTACTTAAATGAAAGGGATCGTTGGACCAAGAATTTACGGGTGAAGTAGAGGTTAAGTTAGTGTTAAAGGGTATGGTCAAAACACGTTATGTTGTTGGGTTTTGGGTTAACCCATGTATGAGTGAGAGAGTAAGGCCATGTTTGGATTCATGGACTAATTGTTAGCTGGCTAAAAATTAGTCCTAGCCTATCCAAACAGAAAGACTAAAAGGCGGGGTAATTTTTAGCCAACCCCTCAACTAACAATTAGTCCATTAGTTGGTGGGTGGGAGCTAATTTGGACTAAAAGCATGTAACACGCTGGGAAAAGTCTGGAATACCCTCGCTATTATGAGGGGCAGACATGACTTTTCAAAGAAATTAGCCCAACCATTAACCATATATCCAAACAGCCCTGGGCTAATTTTAGATTGACTAATTATTAGCTGGTTAACAATTAGTTCTAGCCATTAGCCAGCTAACAATTAATTAGCTCTAGTCCATCCAAACATGGCCTAAATCTAACCCTTGATAAGGTTTCTTGAGGACTAAGAAGGTCATCTAAGGGTAAAGGTTGCTTCTAGTTTACTATAAATAGAGCGGTGGAGGAATATCTCCACATCAACTATATCTGAATCAAGTCTAAGAGAAGTGGTTTCTTTATGCTTCTTTGAGTTTTTCTCACTTGAAAATGTGGCTTTGTAACTATCCTTTTCTAAACAATGCAAGATCCAAATTCATTTATGTTCTGAAATCTATTTTAGTTCTTAAATTTTTGCTTGGTTCTTTTTATGCAACTTGAGCTTTGCTTCACCTTATTCTACTTGTTGTGTTTCTACTGGATCTAGGACGTGTAAGAGGTTGAAAAATTCATCTAGAATATGTTCCAACCAAGCAAGATGAATCTTCTGTAGATCATATCCCAATCATTTAGGCAAGCTTTTATCAAGATCTCCAAAGCTCTTCTCAAGAAACCAATTATTGGCTTGAAACGAGAGAATTCTTAATAGATCTCATCAAACCAGTTATTGACTTGAAAAAGGAGGATTCTTGACGGATCTCATCTTGCGCATTTGAGGGGCTTTTCTTTGGTGTTCTTAGTTGTTGTGATGTGTGGGAAATCATCTAAAATTAGGGGTTTTTCTTTGGTGTTCTTAGTTGTTGTGATGTGTGGGAAATCATCTAAAATTATCTTGATCATTATATTTCCATGAGCAAGCTCAGAGTGAAGTTTGTGAGTTTTCCCATCTTGGTGCAACCTTCCTACAAACTGAAAAAGATCGGAACTTTGACCTCAATCCTTTCAATTGAAGGTTGAAATAGGTTCTTGATATCCATTGGAAGGTGCACACAAAATTTCACAGGATTTGAATCAGCCAATAAAAATTTATCTCAATTCTTATTTTTCAAATTGTGCTAATTTTACTGTTTATCCCTATTTTGTTACTGTTCACCAAGGGCTCTGGACTTTTGCCCAGTGCTGATCTAGCTGAGTCTTTTAATTAGCTCTTTTAGCTAGAGAAGTGGCTTGAAATTTTTGAGAGAAAAAAATTATTCGGCTCGTATTCCCTCTCTCTTGTCATCATTTTCGGTCCTTTGTATGCATTATGCAAAATGAATGATATATGCGACGGAATTAACATACTATCCACGATACTAAATAGTTAACAATTTTGACTTTCCTTGTCCAAATTGTAACCAACAATAATTTTCAAAAAAATTTTAGTTACCTAAGATAAAATTAGGATTGCTAGATTTTTTTAGCAAATGTACATTCATAAAATTGTATATTTACAATTTACCGTTTGAATATAGCGATATGAGGGGTAGGAATGGGATTGAGATACAAAGTGGAATAAATCTATGCGCCAATCCCTCAATTCAATGGCTAAAACTATTTTCATCTTATATCCATCTAGCTCAATTCCCACCTCTATTATCCTTGTATCCAATCGACCCCTTTAATTACATATATCTATTGTAAAATAAATTAGCAAATTTACATGTGCAAACTCGTGGCTAGATATTATGATGCAACTGTCTTTGATATACAACCCAAGTATCCAACTTCCTATAATACTGAAATACAATTGTATTTGTTATATCATTATAATATCTATATATAATTAATGCATCGTTATAATATGACTCCATTCAAATAAGTGGTGGAGATCCTTATCATTTTCTTTCGATTAATGTGAGAATTTATAGGATTTTCTTTTTTAGATTATTATAGGCATTTTTCTTGCCTTAAAATAAAGAAGATTCTTTAAATTATATCACCGGTTATTTTTATTTATATAGATAATGGTCAAAGTTTAAACTGTGAAGTAAAAAAAAGTATTAAAGACCGGATTAACATAATTAGCTTGGTGCATCGTTTAGGCATGGCCGCACAATTCTGACGACGCAAGTCGCGCAACAGGCCAAGCAAATCTACGTGGTGAAACTTTTTAAAACTTGGTCTATCAATACTTTTTAAATATTTAGATTACATATATAAAAATCATATATATGATTCGTCTTGAAAGTACTTTAATAATATTATAATTTTATTAATTAGGTTTTATAAATATATAACAATAGAAATTAGGTTTTATAAATATATAACAATAGAAATTAGTAGGTTAAGTTGGCATTTTGAGGACTACATCAATGTCCAAGACAACATGTTTTTTGTGACCGGAGGAAGTAGTAATGTAATAATGTTATGCACTTATATATGCTTTATTATTGTTTCAATATTACGAGTATATTAAAAAGTAATGGCCAAGGGTTTAGGAATTTTTTAGTAAAATAATATATATTTAATGAAAAACTATAGAAATAATATGCCAAAATAAAAATAACAGTTCTACACACCTGTCGCAAATTGGATGTGTGACCGTCTCTCGCAATTTGAAATTACGACAGAGAGCACTCGCTAACTGTTCGGCGAGATACAATGCGTTTCCAAATTGCGACAGACGTCTCATGCATAATTTGGAATTATGACTGAGAGCCTGTCACATATTGGATGTGCGACAGGTGTGCAAATCTGTCATTTTTATTTGTGGCATATTATTTCTGTAATTTTCATTAAATATATATTATTTAAAAAACAAATTCAAGGGTTTAGGGTACTCTAACTGCAGTTCGTACACATGCACGCATGTATCCAGAGCATGTACGACACGTGTAATATAAGGACTGTTTTTTCACAAATTCAGTAACCCTGTGTGTGTGTATATATATATATATATATATGAAGCCTTTTCAGTACTCCTAGGAGTACATACTCCCACCTTTAATATACCATTTTAATGAATGTGTTATACTCTTTTATCACATTTGGTATACTTCAATAATAATTATAAGATACTCCAATGTGATATGTTTGAAAAAATTTTATTGAAGCCCTTTATTTCTATTATATATATTTTTCCATATGTAAAAGAAGTGTATACACAAATTATGCTACAAAAAATGGACCGTGATGAAATTTTTCATGGAACTCACTTTGAAGTATCTTATAATCAGTATTAGAGTATACTCAAAAGAATAAAGAGGTATAACAACATCATTTAAGTAGTATATTTAGAGTGGGAGTACGTACTCCCAGGAGTATAGAACCATTTTCCTATATATATATTTTTTTTAGATGAAGGAAGATTTTATTAATCTCAAGAACATTACATCAAGATGATACAAGTCCTTAAAATTTCTCCCGGCCTCTGCTTAACAAGAAGCACACAGCCCTTAAACAAAACAAAAAAGGAAAAAAAGAGAACGCGTAAGCAATCCGGCAGCCTCTTGGATTTCCAACATTCTAGGAGCCACAATCCGGCAAACCCCTGGATTTCCAACATTCTGGGCGCCACCACCAAGAACACCGCGGCTATTTGAATCATTGCGCCCCCCAAAATCTTGAACGCGAGCACGGACTCCATACCGTCCATGACCACCAACTTGAAATCTTGGGGGACGAAGACCACCACGAGCAAGACAAATTGGACCACCATAGCTGCGACCATTAAATCGATCGTCACCAGCAGCCGTCGTTCCACCTGCTATGACTGTTTTAAATTGATTCTTAAAGGATCGTCACCCAATATCCTGCACATCCGGTTGCACATCGCTGAGATTGGACTCAGGAACAAGGCCAGTATTGCTACAAGAGGACTGGAATTTGCCTCCGGCAAAAGGAGCCGAAAATCTCCGCGACAAATGCATCTTCTCCAAATTTGAAGAAGAAAGACAATACCTTGCACAATCCAACTCACCTTGCGAATTGCACCTCCTTTCATCCAAAGCAGATTTCGCAAGGAAGGCCATCCGAAAGGAACGAGCGCGACCGCCATGGTGTCACCTCATCCAGATCCTTCCCCTCTCCCCCCAATTGGAAGAAACTATCGATCTTGTCGATCCGCACGACCGCCTAACAATGAGCAGTACCGCCGCTCGGTAATCATCGCTGAACGGCGAAGTACCTGAAGCCAGCAGCATCCTCATAGAGAGAAAGATAGATCCCCGCCGACGTCATTTGTTGTGATCGGCGGCGGATCCACTGGCGAAGATCGCCGAGAATATGTCGCGACGACTGGTTTGGATCGAAGACACCGACGAGCAGCCTCGGCGGCGCGACGGGAGGCGGACGATCGGAGCTCGCAAATCATCGACTCGAAAAAAGAACCGCACGGTGAAGCGGCAACCCGTCGCTCGCGCCCTCGGGGATAATCACCTCCGGACGCGGCCACGCGCGCATGGTCAAGACGCCTCATGGAAGCGCCCGCCTTGAGCACGAGGAATTTCTCGCATGTTTGGTCGTCATCTCGACCAAAGACAAAGTGAGGAGAATCGGACCGAACAATCTCGGCTATCTCCGGAGCGCGACGAGAGGCTCAAGCGAGGAGATCGAGATCCCAGGCCGCCGCCGATGTATGCGAGATTTGGCTGAGGTGCCGGTGGCGGCTAGGGGAGGAAACCCTAGCCGCCACCCTCCGCCCTTATATATATATCAATGCTAAAACGTGGTGATATGTATGTACGTACGTACGTACGTGCGTACTCAATTTTCCTACGCGTACTTACACTAGCTACAATATTAGACTAACTGTCAGAAAAATATTTATCCGTCAGGAGTACACTGAAGCAAAAATTAGAAATGCATTTAGGTCGGTAGGGTTGTTAATTACTTGTTAGTGAACGCATGATGTGGAGTGCATGTATTTTTTACTGCATGCATGCCTAGCTTACTGCTGAACTGTGGACGAGAGCTAGCTTACTGCCAAGCATGGAGTCCACGTCCGTACGCGCGTGGTACGTATATGATCCCTCCGGTTATAGACAGCGTCGTTTTTAATATTAGTACAATAAAGCTTTCGAAGCTTTGGCTATTAATATATTTTGAAGTATTTAAATTAGGCATATAAAAAATCATATGTATAGATTTATCTTGAAAAGTACTTCCATAATATTATAATTTAATTAGGTTTTATAAATAAATTACAATATAAAATAGAAAGCTTGGAGTTGGATGAATCAATCCCTCGGAAAGTCTTTTTGTACGGCCTTGGGTTGGGGTGTGCATGCATGGAAGATTATGTGCGCACCTTTTTCGAGTCAACCCTGTCCCTGTTCTTACCACACACAGCAAGTCAGCAGCCACCGATGTGCCGCTTTTGGAAATTGGAAAGCGGGTAGTCAAACTTTCTAATTTTGACTACTGATATAAAAAAGAATAATGAGGCTGCCACATAAGCAAAGGATTCATGTATATCTGTAACGTGACTGAAATGTACTTAAGTCACATTTTCATTGAATCATACGGTACATCAAAATGACTTAGAAATAGAAAATCCATATGAATTATGCAAAAATGCAACAAGCCAATTAATGCAGTTTATACTCCCTCCAATCACAAATAAATGTCATTTTATGATACATACAGCCAAACTTTTGAAACTTTGGTTACCAACATATTTTAGAAATATTTAGATTGGATACATAAAAAAAATTATATGTATAGATTTGTTTACCGTTTGATTGGTCCTTGACTGATTCAAATTTAGCCGATTATTCTCTGATTATCGGCTTGGAGCGAATTTCACGAGTTTTCCTTATCGATTGCAGTGTGTTGCAATTAAAAACCCTACTTCACGTTTTTTGTGTCAACAGGATGAGATTGCTGCTTGCATCTTTGTGAGAAGGATTGCAAAATAGCTACCTAATTTGTAGGTCCCCAACCCCTCAAACCTGAGACTTTGGCAATGAAATCCCAGCGACGGTCACCGAACAGGCGGACGGTGCATAACAGTTGAAGGTCCCCTGTGCGTCTCCTCTCTCACTGTCGACCAGGCTTCTTGTTCTTTCTCCTCTGTGTGCTTGTGCGCTCCAGCTTCAGGTTTAGATCCTTGATGAACTCCAGACTGATAGTAAGAAGATTTCTATTTGGGAGGAGAAGAAGAAGCCATCACATAGCCAAAAAGAGCTCTAAAGTGTTTTTTTAATAGCGGATAACAGATATGATAGCGGTGATTTAGCGGGTCAATCAAATCAATTTTGAATTAAAGTAACTTATATTTCTTACCATTAATTGTTGCTGTCTTGGGGTAACATTCAAAATGATATACGGCTATAATATGTAATGTAATAAATATACCATACAAAAAACCTAAAATTGCATTTGTGTAACATCCCAAAAAAAAGAGAACGGAAATTTAAAAATTTCAATGTGTTTGATTTTGAATTTTCTGGCTTTTCTTATTCTTTTTGGATTTTTGCCCTAAAAGAAAAGGCATTTTGTTAAATTAGTTAAAAGGTAAAAATAAAGTATCAGTAAAAATAAAAAAAATATATTAAAATATTATAAGTCTCTAGAGAACATTTACTGTGGTCAAAGGAATTATGAATGCATTAATTAATGTCAAGAAGTGACAATTAATAGGTTTTGACTAAAAATAGTAATATGTCATATTTTTGTAAAATTTACAAAGATTATCTCGATCTGGTATTTTTAAACTATCTCCCTCAGATAAATTTTAATCTCTAGTAAAAATATAAAAAATTAATATTCATATTTAGTGCCTTTTAAAATTTAAATAAAAACTAGAAAATTTGTAAATTTAAAAGTTGATTTATTCGAAAATAAATATTGAAGATATAAATCTTCAATTTTATAAAAGATTACTTATATCATAATAAATCTTAAAAAATTCAAAATTCTTGACCTTATTTATATCTTAATTAAATGAAAAACTGAAGATTTAAATGAGGAGAGCTACTTGTCAGAATTATTTAAATTGTTTTATAAAATATTTTAACCCAAAAAATTTTCAGTGAGTAGGAAACTCTCTTGAGACTTACTGAAAAAATTATTAAAAATTCTAGGACAATATTTTATGGAGAATTAATTGCCTAATCTGAGCTATCAAAAAAGGGATAAATCCTCTCTCACAGTCTGCCAGGTGGGCCCGGCCACTAGTTGAGACCCACCAGGCAGGGAAAGTGAACCTCCTCTCTCTCATCGACGCTGCCAGGTGGGCCCCCGGACCCACGCGTCAGGCTCTTCTTCTTCCCCCTCTCCTCTTTTCTCCTCTCACTCACGGCCGACCACCGCCTCTGCCTCTCGGTTCTTCCTCCGGTCACGCCGTAATCTCACGAATCGAGGCTAGGGACGCATCACCACTAACACGCTTCTGCCATGGAGCTGTCTCGGTTGGCGTGCCCCATACCCTTCGATGAGAAAATCCGCCGAACCGCCTTGACCGGCCGCCGCCACAATTCCCGTCCAAACCCTGTGTAGCCACCTCACTCTCGATCTATAAAAGGGGCTACATGCTTCTGGGATCACCACGACAGCTCCACATCCTTCCAGGCTTCCGCCAGCGCCAAGCTGACCCACTACGCCACTGTCTTCTCCACGGCCGGCGAGCCCAAGACTTAAGCCAAGATCGAACAGGAGCTACGGTATAACATTATCCAATTCCACTTGCTTGAAGCATCCATGTGCTGCCAGAGCATATTTCACCCTTCAATTTTAGCTCTTATCCATCGTAGCACTGTCAAGCTGTCCCTCTTCTTCTTCGACTCCGGCAAGCAGGCGCCGGGCCAGTCCGATCACTCACCGCCGTACCTAGGTGAAAAATCACACTCCCCTAAGCTCACTGATGCTCACACAACGCCTAGCCAAGCCGGAAAACCACCTGGTTGCCTTCACGGCTCATCGCCAACGATCCCGCCAGCCCTCACCGTCGCAGATGGTGCTCGGGCTGCCAATGACTGCGTTTGAACCCTCCCCTAGACGCGCCTAGCTGTCCTTTAGCTAACACGATCGTCGGCCGCGAAATTCCGGCGACGTCTCGCCGCTGGTGAGCTCTCTCGAGCTCGGCTCTGCTGCAACTCGCTGATATGTGGGACTGGGGCGTCAGTATCTGGCATCTCCCGTCTCTCACAGTCTCTGTCTCGTGGGCCCATGTCGCTCAGTCGCTGCCACTCGAGACCCACGCGACAGACTCATGCGCTCGCACATACACTTGGCCACTGACACGCGGGCCCAGGTATGCCCAATTTTGCAGGTATGGCCAGATCTTTATGAAGCCGGCCGGGTACGATGTGCGATCAGTTAGCTCGTGCTTAGGGCTGTAAAAAAAAACTCGAAACTCGCGAGCTATTCAAACTCAGTTTGTAAGAGGCTCGGTTCGAAATCGGCTCAAGCTCTAAACGAGTCGAACTCGAACTCGCGAGCCTACTCAAGCCTAAACCGAGTTTCCTTAAATTGAATTTTCTCGAGCTTGTTACCGACCTTTCTCGAACCGAGCTTACTCGACCTTGTTACCGAGCCTACCGAGCTTACAGAATAACCGAGCTTACTCAAGCTTTCCGAGTTTATCATACTTATCAAACTTAGTTGAGCCGAGCTCGACCTTGGGTCGAGACTTGAATCTCAACTCGAGCTCGACTCAAGCTTGGAAGATCATGATCACTCGAGTTCGGCTCGTTTACAGCCCTACATATGCTAGCAATAGCAAGGTTGCAAATATTGTCTTGCGTATATCAAGCCTCCTTGAGATTAGATACTGATCGGTAAACAGGTGAAATTTAAATTAAAATTTAAAAAATTCATAAAATTTAAAATAAATTACCCAAAAGTTATCTAAAATTAATATTAACAGCCTTCTGACATGTGACATCAAAATTTGTTGAAAAGCCCGAATTTGTGAGATATTTTTGGGCCAAAATCGAATGTGCATAATCGAAATTGGAAAAAATGAAAAAAGAGCAGGCCACAACATTTGGGCCCGGAAGCCCGGTCCAGCCCACGAAGTAGAATGCGAACTTTTAAGGGTTTGCTGTCCAACTCGCCGCTGCCGCTATCAGATATGCCACAAAATCGCTGCCTGGGCATCGATAATTGACCGGCAAGGGTCGATAATCAGATGCTAACTAAGCAACTTCCTAACCAAACAAACTCTAACTAAATATGTCAAGATTAGTATCCAACATAATCTGGGTATAAGTAGGTATTTTTTTGCATTGGAGATGAAGTAAATAGATTATCGATAGGTATAACTAGCATAATGCCTGTGCTAACGCTACGGCGATATTTAGTAATACAATTCAATTAAGTATAACATAAGGATCACTTGACATCATATCGCGAATAGCTAGATTCGTGCCTCTTATGACATTGACCTTAATTAATCCAACGAATTCTACCATACCCATCTCCATCTAAGACAGCAAAATGTCAAAAAAAAAATTAATTTCAAGTAGAGTCTAAACTGTACTATGAATTTACGATAATATGATCATACTGTTTTCTTTACTGTTTTGTGTTCGTGCTCTTTTCTTCTCCAGCTGTTCCTAAAAGCATGGCCTAAACCATGTCGATTTGCACCATTATGCTGGTGGTGGTGATGATGTTTGACATCGAATTGTGAAGGACATGAAAGCTGTGGTTTAGACAAAAATTGTTGAAGCTCATATTTTCTCCTGCACATGTGGATAAGGAGAAAGATCATTTGTCGGACAACAATATAAAACAAAATTATTATGCCAGTGTGTTACAAAGGCCATCGAAGAATGATAAGTTGTTAACTTAATGCATGCCTTATAAAATCATTGCGCCCCTCTGTTGAGCATTCTTGCCTTGGCTTCATGTAGTTTTCAGGCATAAATGCCTCATATATCATGTTTACAGCAGCATTTCCACCTGAATCGGCTAAAAGATCGACTTGTTCATCTGTCCACTCATCTAGCTTCACTGAGATCACCTGAAATAGACAGATTTCTCCTCAAAAATTTATAGCCTACAGAATGATAGTTGAAACATATGGTTTACCGTTTGATATCTGCCAACCTTGTGCATTGTTCTACAGGCTGAAATGCAGCAATGACCAGGCTGACATAGTCTCTAGTCCCTATAGGTCTCTAAATTATTCTCTCTCCGTTCTTTCCCTCTAGGATGAGGTGATTATTGTTTTTTTGAAAGAGGGCAAAAGCTTTGCCTTAGATTAATAAAGAAGATGGGAATATAGACAGGGCCTAAAAGGTCCCAGCGAGGGTGTACAAGAGAAGATGAGGTGATTATTGTTTCTCGAGAAAAGAATGCATGTCCATGTAGCATTTCATAGTGAGTGATAAAGTAAGTTACAAGATTAAGCTTCTTTTCCTTGTATATGCAGTAGTTAACAAAACAAGTCTCAAAGGTTACGCTAATGAGTTTCAGAAAGGGCAATTGAGTGATTGCAGATTTCCAATACACACATGACTCATCTAGAGCTTATATGTCTTGAAAGGTCATAATATATTTTTAACCTAACACCTCCAATGGCAGAACCATCAAATCATATAAAGTAATAAATGAAATTGGAAATGGAAGGACAGCAACAAATTGCTACCAGTGCAGGCCTGCAGGGATATCATGGCTACCTTGGATATGTGCGCTCCAAGACTCCTATGAGCTCCAGAACACTTGATGCAAATGAACACACCAAAAGTCAATGACCTGCAAACACCAGAACCATTGGAAGATTGAGAATAATGTGTAGCACTCAGGCTGAAATATCGTGGCAAAAAGAAATTGACTCTCAACAGTGAATAAGAAATGCAGATGGGGCTGTAACTTAATTTTGCTTCAAACAAACAGGTGATATCAAATAATTGTGATTGCAGAAACAAGACCAGTAACCACAAAGCAAATTGTTGCATTGATTTTTATGTTTTTACAACACAGATATAGTTAAGAAAGGAACATAAACTCAATAATTCTCTAAGATGAGCCCAACACAAACGATGGTTCTTTTTATTTGTATAAGCTGCAAAGAAAATTCAAAAAGAAAATGACTTGTAGAATTCGTGAAAACTTACACCCATTTTGGATCTGGAGCACCACAATCGGCACAAAATTTGTTTGCCGATTGGTTCAAAAGATATTCTAATCTCTGTGCTGTACCAACTGGACCTGTCACCGATCATGGAAGCACATTCGATCAATATAGCAAATGTATATTTAGCAAATTCATCTGATTTTCTATATAGTATAAAAGGACATTAGCATCATCTAACCTAGAAACATGATAAGGTTTAATTAACAAGTGCAGCTAATAATGAAACTAAAATTTCAGACTGTTTATGAATTACAGTTGATATATCCATTCCTTCCTTTCCCATGGGTGGTTATCCAGACCACTTGTCTTTGATTAATTAACATGGAAGATAGGCATGCATGCAGAATTATCTATTGTTCTTAAGGGGAATTAACATTTTTTTTCGAGAAGGGGAACTAACATGCTAAGCTACTGGTTTTTCCATACCTAGCTTGCACCAAGCTGTACAATGTTAAACACCTCGAGGCAAGCTAGCATGGTCGCTCCTAACTTGTGCACCAAGAACACAATGTTGTTGCATCTTTAATTATTGACAAACTAAAGCTCTCACATCCTCGTCTCTGTCTCTTTTAGACAAGATCATAATATCTCATAGCAAAAAAGAAAAGAAAAAAGAAGTGACAATGATCTTCAATGTCTAACCAGCAGTACTCCAGCATAAGCTTGTTTTCAGGTGATTGTTCCCCCATATCCAGATTCAAATATTGAACAGGTGCGTGAGAATTTACATGCAATGTCGTGCCATTTGCAATCCTATCAGATCGCTCAGGTTGTAGCCTATCAGGACATAGGTTAGGCACTTCAGCTGTATGCATTAACATATGTACCTACAAGTGGAAACAGGTAGCATTAGCCATCTGATGCTTTTAACATTTTGTTTTTCGTTTAGTAAGTTGCCAGGGAACAGGTGAAAAACTCAAGTTGTTCTATAAGCCAACATTCCTTGGTAACAAATGCTCGCTTTCAATGAAATGACAAGAAATTTGAAATGTAAATATAGCAAAAGCCAACTTACCACATCACCCATGGGGCATGCGTGGAAGAAGGCTGGAACAGAAATGGGGCATGCGTGGAAAAAGGCAGTAGCTTACATGCTTATCATCGTCAGAATGACCAAGTAAGATTCAGCATCATTAGTACATGATGGATCAACCAGCAAAATGAACTGATGATTGTAGTTCACATAGGTACCTTTTAGTTCCTGGATTTCATTGAACAATTTTCTGTTTTCTGCAAGAGCCGCATGATATTTTTCTGCAGCATTTGTTACCACCTTAAGGTTTTGTCCTATAAAAAAAATGCAATCGACAATGTTAGTTGTGATTTATTCATGAAAACAAGTTTATGTAAATGTGAACTGTAACTAATCACAGGGGTCATTCTTACCAAGGCCAGCTAGTTCTTCAAACCATATTTTCTGACAATTTAGGATTTCATGCCTAACAAAAAGGGAAGATAGCCTCAAATCCTGGTGAAACAGAACACTTTTGACATAACTACAGAATTTAGGAACTCTCCAAAGCAACAAACAAGAAAAGGAAGTTATTTGACTTATACCTGAATATTTTGTATTTGTAAACCCACAAAATGGTTGACCACTACTTCCTTCTGCCTCCAAAATTGGATTCTAGATTCGGATAATTCCTCAAGTTCTCTTCTTCTCTTGGTAGAATCTTCTAATATGAGTTCTACTTCTTTTATTCTCTGCTTCAAATCCTTATTTACTTGGGCAGCCTTGGTCTCTAATTGCTGACTGTGTGCTTCATGCAATCTTTTTGTTTCTTCAAGCTCTTGCCTGAGTTGCAAAATTATACTTTCATTGTTTTCCTTGTCTGTGAGAAGCTTAACTATATCTTCCTTCTTAGATTCTAACAACTTGGAGCTCTCCCCATATGATGATCTTAATGCTTCTAATTCGAGCTTAAGTTTCATAATTATATTGTTACCATCCTCCTTTTCCTTCATCAACCTAATTATGTCGCCCTTCTCCTTAATTGATCTCTCTGCATCTTCATCTGTTGATTCCTTCCTGTTTTCAACATTGTCTTTCTTCAAGTCAGCCTTATCTTCCTTCTCCTTCATTGACAAGAACATGTCTTCCTTCTCCTTCATCAGTCTAATTATATCTTCCTTCTCTTTCAGCAACCTATTCATCTCTTCCTTCTCCTCTGTCAGCCTAACCACAATATCATTGTTCTGCTTAATCAATCTATCTTTATCGTCATCTATTGTTTGCTTTCTGACCTCAATATTGTCTTTTTCCAACTTAACTGTATCTTCCTTTATTAACCTAACCATATCATTCTTCTCCTCCATCAGTCTAATTATATCTTCCTTCTCCTTCAACAACCTAACGATCTCTTCCTTCTCCTTTGTCAATCTAACTACAGTATCATCCTTCTCCTTAAGTAATCTATCTTTATCCTCATCTGCTATTCGTTGTGTTTCTTCAGCCTTGATTTTTTTCAAGTCAACCATATCTTCCTTCTCCTTCAACAGTCTAACCATATCTTCCTTCTCCTTCAGCAAACTAACCATATCTTCCTTCTCCTTCAGCAAACTAACCATATCTTCCTTTTCTTTCATCAATCTAGCCACATCTTCCTGGTATTTCATCAACCTAGCCTTGTCTTCCTCTGCTAGTTGCCCTCTGTGTTCAAGCCTGTCTTTCTCCATCTGCATGATAAGAGATGACTTTCATAAAGAAATGAATTAACTTTCTCCATTGATGCCAAAGCAAAAGTCATTCAAATGCATGGGTTGTCATTATTTACACAGAGCGAACAAAAAAGTCAGTCATCCCTGCTGCTATTTTAAGCTATGCTATAAAAATAAATCATTTGAATTATGCTATTATTGTCATTGTGACCATTGTTACATCATTTACTGGAGATGAGAGGAGATTTAAAATTATTTAGAGAAGGTAGATAATTTAGATGAAGCATACAAAATTCTGGCAAAAACAATGCAGAGACAGATGGCCCAGAGAAGGTGCTAGAATTTACATGTGTTTGCCCGCTTGCTCCACCTGCGAGTGCCTCTAGCACTCTTATCCTCGACTGATATTTCTCTTCACGAGCTTTAATCAAGTTATTTTGCTGCAGACAAGTAAGAGATCACAATAGACTAATGCGATATAAAAATGAATACAAACAATTATTTATCTTACATTTCATATATGTCCAGCCTGCGAGAAATCGCCTTTCAATCTCAACTATGACCTTTCTGAGCAAGCAAGCAATGCGCTACAATGAAATATTTGCATTCATTTACACAAGGAAAGGTGTTAACACATACAACGCCAAACCTCTTAAATATGGAAAGAAGAAACTAACTAAATTGCTTTTCTGAGAAGCCTACATAAGGTATCTGTCCATTCTTCCTATCGATGCTATCATCAAGAATACTGTTGACAACACCCAGAAGTGACTGAGTTGGCGCATTCCGCAAAATATGGTATTTAGTCAATGCGACGAGCATGTCAAGTTGGTGGAGAAGAATAACATAAATTATCTATCTCTTTTTTTCAAGAAAATAGGTTATTGATCTCATTGCAGGTGAAGTTTTCTGCATGGTACTTACATCCAAGCTGGTGGATTTCATCAAGTCTGAAATTTTACAATCAGGAAGATCACCATATCCCCCTTGTTTCAGCTGAAAAACCCATGGCAGAGTATACAGATCGGCCCGTGACGAAGGAGACGATGGTTCTGAATACAAGTACGAATGACAGAAGATGTTTCAACCGGCAGTTGGACCCATTCCATAACAATCAGTTGCCAATATCACTGCAAGTACAATAACAATGCAATTCTCACCTGACATAACTGGACTGGTGAGGACCCTTTGAAGTTTGGCTTCCAAGCGCTTTCTGCTTCCTTCTCTGTCGCATCTGGTCAGGAAATTCGGGCTCCAGTCCTCGCCGATGTGTGACCCAAACCGATCCTTGATGGCAAGAATGCAGGTAACAACAGCTGACATTTGCCCCTGGATGGATGGATGCATCGCCACCGATGTCAATGAAGAATGAGAATTTAGTGCCGTGGCGTAGAACCCCAAAAGAGGAACTATTGACAAGAATGCAACCTTCTCGAGGTCGGAGGCGCTGAAGGTGGGCACGCCGATCCGCTCGACGGCGGCGCGGAACCTGCCGACATTGTCCGTGGATGCGTCGTCCAGCAGGGCGCCGGGGCAGAGACTCCGGAGGAGCGCGCAGAGCAGCCTGCCGCGAGCGAGCGCGGCGCGAAGGTCGTCGTCGGAGGCGTGCGGCGGCAGCGGCATGTCTGGGAAAAGCGAGCGCAGCCACCCGACGGCGTTCGCCCGCCACCTCGCTGCGCCCGAAAGCATCACAAGAACCAACCAGTCAATCAATCGACGAATCGATCAGCAAGAATTCCGAGAAGCCATCAAGAACAAGAAGCAGCAACAATGAACAAAAATTAACAAGGGAAGTCGGCGCTGGGCGACGGCGAGTCGGCGCTGCGGCGGTGCTTCGGCGCTGGGCGACGGCGCGTCGGGGCTTCGCAGGTGGCGGCGGGCCTTCGCAGGTGGCGGCGCGATTGGGGGCCTTCGGCAAGGTGGCGGCGCGGGGGAGGGGAGCAGTTCTGCGACGGCACGAATGGGGAAGGGAATGGGGGCAAGCGCGTGATTGGGGGGGTGTTCGGCGCGATCTGTGCGAGGCGGTGGAACAGTTGCGCGATTTTTAGATTAGATTAGATTTGATGAAGTAGTCTCATAAAACATCTTAGCACTTGATTTTGAGGAAGGGGATTTTTTGTGTGCACATATTAGGGTGGATACAGATTAAGATTAGATTGATTTGGACCATCAGATTTGATGAAGTGGTCTGTTAAAACATCTTAGCGCTTAATTTTGAGGAAGGGGGTTTTTTGGAGGCAAAACACTGTGTGCACGTAAGAAAGATTAAACTGGTGAATTATAAAGGGGTAAAGATGCAGGTATAAGCAGTTTTTTCTTGCATTGGAGATGAAGTAAACATATGATTGTTAGGCATTTTTTGGAGCATAATCTGGTATTTTGTGCTCATGGATAGATTCTGGGTATAAGTAGGTTCACATTTGAGCTTGCCTCCATAATAAATTACGCACCCGGGTTCTCATGCTAAAGCTTTATACCACCAAAGCCTTCGATTCGGTATCCTGGGAATACCTCTTGGCCCTCCTGCAAGCGCGCGGTTTTGGGAGTCGATGGCGTCGTTGGTTATCTGATTCTCTCGCGACATCATCGTCATATGTGCTTCTAAACGGGGTGCCAGGGCCAGCGATCATGCATTAGCGTAGCTTACGTCAGGGTGATCCACTTTCTCCATACCTATTCAACCTGGCAATAGACCTGCTTCACTTCCTGCTCAAAAAGGCGACTGAGGATGGCATCTTGTCACCACTAAAAGACCGTGCGCCATCTGCTCGTCTATCCCTATACGCGGACGATGCGGTCATCTTCTTGAACCCGATTAGGGAGGAGCTGCAGGCCATCCTCTCAATTCTATACTGCTTCGGTGAGGCCTCGGGCCATCGGGTCAACATGCAAAAGAGCTCCATAGCTGCAATCCAATGCCAGGGTGTAACATCCACAATTTCGGGTTTCTGCTAAAAGCTAATTTAAAATTAATTAATTTTAAAATTTGGTTTTTCATCGGTGTTGTATTTAACCTGGCATCCTTACCCATCCGAAATTGAAGTTCAATTCTTTATCGCCCGCAAAATCAAAATTCCAATTCCGGTCCTTAATCGAAATTTCACCCGAGTTCCAAAATGCTCTAAAAATCTTAAAATATATTGCATTAGGTTCCAAATATTCTAAAAAGATTTTGGGAATTGTTTCAAGATTTTTAGAATCTCTCTGGTATTTTATCTTTCGCGGTCTTTCATCAAATTCAGTTTATTCGTTCCGGAATAATCTAAATTCCAAAATTTATTCAAATTCAGTGAAATTAATTTTATTAGGTTCCAAATAATCTCTAGTATTTTTAGGAATTTTTCTAGGATTTTTAGATCATTTTTACTATTTTATTCTTCGCGCTTTTGTCTCTTCATTTCTTCCAACCAATGAGAAAGCGACACGTGGCATGTCACTGTTCATCGTCTTCTCCCTCCAGACAATGCTATGCGCAGAAATTCTAAGTTTTTGACTCTATCTTCAAATGCTCATATCTCTCTCCACGATTATCCGAATCCAGTGAAATTTGAAGCGTTACGACGGCGTCGTAATGAAGATTGATTACCCTACTGTTGCTCATTCTGAAATCAAGTGAAACGGTCGCTGCAATCAATTCTTTGCCGTTTCTTGTTTTAGCCATAACTCTTCCGTTTCTTCGTCTCTCTGAGCGTGTGAGTACCTCAAACGAGCATATTGACGTCCTCTACACCGTGCTCACCTTGCCCCTTTGGTTCTGTATCGTTTCCCATCCCAAAACTCGAGAAAACCGTACGCCCGGCGTCCTCCAAAGACACCGGCGAGCCATCTCTTGCTCCGGTGAGTTTCTTGACAAACCAACCGCGTCACTTTGTGCCCCTTGCTTCCAGGAACACAACCATTCAATCGGATTTGATTTTCGTTGCAGTTTGACCCCGGATTTCGAGTTTGTTCGTCATCGGCCGTCGCTCCGCTTCGTAAATCGATTCCTCCGCTTTTACTGGCGTAGTCGAAGAAGTCAGCCGTAAGTCGCCAACGAAGGAGAAGACTTTCAGAGTAACGCATGGCACCTCGTCGATTCGAAGGCAAGTCTCCTTGACGCACATTGATCCTATGGTTTGGAAATGTTTTACAAAAGTTTTATACCATGCATTGCTATTTATATAAAGATGATGTTAAATATAGGTTGGTAGTTAATCCGAATTGATAAATACCACCTTGATGTTGAAATCCATGTTCATTTGTAACCCTAGATTGTCTGTGATATATCATGATCATATTAGGTTGTGATATATTTTGTTTAGTGCGTTAGATGAGCTTAGTTCGGAATTGATTAAAATACCTATGGATGGGTTGCTTTGAAAATGTTGTTGAAATGTGTTTTATTGAAGCAGTAGCAAAGAGATTGTTCTTTGTGATTGCAAAATAAAAATAAAATAAAAATGGTTTAGATTAGGCGGAATGGTTTGTCGGTGGGTGCAAATGGAGCCTTGGTTCTAGTTTGTGAAAGCCGCCTAATCAATTTAAGGACCGATGCTTATGATTGCCCATTCTAAGCATTACTGGTGCAACCACATGTCAAATGGGCTCGACCTGGTGAATAATTTGTAAAACTTAACTTAAACTCACGGATGGTGGAATGTGGGTGCGATGGAGGCAAGTCGTATTTCCCACATGGCGCAAGAGGGGCTTCTATATATGGCGAGATGGAACCCTAATAGCGGTGAAACCTCACGGTGAGTCGAGTTAGGCGTATACATTGTAAAGGCCTTGTCATGATCTCTCTGCCGGCACACCAAAGGAAGTGTGTTAATCGCGTGGCACTAAAGAGATGATCGTGTCTTGTGGGTAAAGCTGTACACCTCTGCAGAGTTAAAACTATTCGAATAGTCATGCCTACGGTCAAAGGCAAAGCGAAGAATACTTTCATACTGGTAGACTTGGTTTTGGTTTTAGAAATACCTGATGTTTTGTTTTGGGATTCGGGAGTAGATGGAACTCTCGGATATATATTTGGCAGATTGAGCCAATCAGGTAGATGGAACCTGTTTTGATCATGACAGATAGAGTCATGAGTTGGTTTACCTTAATCTTTTAAACTGTGCGGATAGAGCCTTTATACTAGTGATGGTAGATAGAACCTTCACTAGAATATTAAATAATTCAATTGTTAAATAATTGTTTAAAATGTGCATTGTGAAAATTATTATTATGTATGGTTTGATAAAACTTGGCTTTATGCAAAAGAACCCTATTAAGCCTTTCCTTGGAAAGCCCTACATGTTGCATTTTCCCAGACTTGCGGAGTACGTTTGTACTCACATGCTACACTCAACATGAATCTCAGAAGCTTTCGAAGCTGCCGTGGACGACTACGACTTCTACATGTGAAGATCTGACAAAGGCCATCCGGAGTACTAGGACGCGTTCCCCAGACAATTGCCTGTGGTAAATTGTTGGGTCCTCCCATGTTGGAGTTTATTGTTCTTATTTTGTTGCTTCCGC
The DNA here is from genome assembly GCA_036346375.1 of Guadua angustifolia. Taxonomy (NCBI): domain Eukaryota; kingdom Viridiplantae; phylum Streptophyta; class Magnoliopsida; order Poales; family Poaceae; genus Guadua; species Guadua angustifolia. The sequence goes on from CM070520.1 coordinate 43,863, forward strand.
TGTAAGACTTTATGTCTTGTAATAATTGGCCATAAGGTCGGTACTCTGTTATTTTTATTTATGTTATTATTCGCACTTGGTTATGATTCATCACTGTTTGACTGTGTGTACCAGCTACTGACCTGGGACTAGTACAGAAATACATAGGAGGTTCCGGATGGTAAATCTGGGGTCTCACAGAGGTGGTATTAGAGCTGAAGTTGACTGTAGGACGTGTCCCTAGTTAGAATGGTCGTTTTCAGGAAAGCTTCAAAATCTTATGTTATAAAAGAAGCAAATTAATTGTGCTATTCTCATTTTTTCTCGTCTTTCTATTCTTATTTTCGTCTTGGGTGTTCTTTCTTATCTACTTCATCTTCACCTTATCTACTGTTCCTTCACCTTTTTGGAATGTTAGTTATACCGTCTCTTCCTTATAACTTCTATATTAGGTTTATCGAGTTCCCTTCCCCTCATCAAGGTATGATGTCTCAAAAAGGAGCGATGCAGCAAAGTTGCTAGTGAAGTTGTTCGTCTTCATGGTGAAGATCCGACCTTTGTTCGATGAAGACCAAAGAAGCAAGTTCGATCTCAGACTAACCCTATAAGATAAGTTGGTCAAGGTTCATTCCGTGTTTGAGCCGCATTGCCTAGTTTTAGTTAGTAATTTTAGTCCAAGAGAGCGGGTTGCTTTGCTTTGAGTTGTTTCAAATTTGCCTATTTTTTTAAGTCGCCTTTTTCCTTGGCGCTTGGTTCTTGGTGTTGCTAGATACCCCGCTTTCTCATCTATGCTATTCCTCTCTTCTTTTGCTTTCTTGGTCGCAGCTTCAGATGGAGAACCCAGAGAGGCGATGGTAGAGGAAGAAGAGGAGGTCGCGCTAGAGGTCGTGGTCGTGGTCGTGGTAGAGTCTGATTACAAGATGAAGTTCTGACCAGAAGAAAGACAATGAGAATGACCAAGAACCAAGACCACCCCACCACCACTCAACCCCCAAAGATGGAGCGAGATGATGGCCATGCAGCTCCAGATACTACAAGCTCTGCGCGAACGCCATGAATCCACCACAAGCGGCCCAGGCAAAAGAATTTCACCACCCCAATATAAGTTCGGGGAGTTCATGAGGACAGGACCTCCAACCTTTGCTGGATCAGTTAATCCATTGGAGGCGGATGACTGGCTTAAGGAGGTCGAAAAGAAGTTGTATTTGGCCCAGTGCGATGAATCCGAGAGTGTCCACTTCGCCTCTCATCAGTTGAAGGGCACCGCAGCTAGTTGGTGGGAAAACTACAATGCAGCCCACGAAGAAGCACAAGCTATCACCTGGGATGAGTTTGTGTTGGCATTCAGAGCCACCCATATCCCTAAGGGAATTATGGAGATGAAGAGGAGGGAGTTCCACAAGCTTCAACAAGGCAACTTGTCAGTGTCTGAGTATTTGAACCGCTTCACTCAGTTGTCAAGGTATGCCCCAGAAGATGTTGCAACAGATGAGGCCAAGATTTGGCACTTTTTGGAAGGCCTCGAACCAGATCTTAAGGTGCAGTTAGTCTCCAAAGACTATCCGTCTTTTCATCACTTGGTGAACAAGAGTTTGATCCAAGAAGATGCGCAATGTCAGATGTCTGAGTCTCGCAAGAGAAAGATGGCGTTTCAGGCACAGCAAGGAGCAAGCAGTTCCAGAGTCCGTGTGAAAGAACCAGACTTCAGCAGGCCACAGATTGCAATGACACCGGCAACTCCAAGTTCAACACCTCGTTCTGTCTTGCAAGAGTCTCATGTCAATACTCCTATGCAATCTCAGAGATACGTCACACCAGCAGCAGGAGTGCAATGCTATCGATGCCAACAGTTGGGGCATTATGCTAGCAACTGCCCGCAGAAGCATCAAATTACTCCAATACCGTTCAACTTGGGGTCTACACCAGCCAGAACACCAGTGCAAGCACAAGGTAGTGGAGTATCCCAGACTTCAGGAAGAACTCCAGCAGCCCCGCAGTCTCAGGGAAGAGGGAGTGTTAATCATCTCTTAGTGTCGGCTTGTTCGGAAAGCAAAGACAAATTTCGTAAGTCTTGATCGTTTGAGCCTCGCCAAAGCTTTGTCCAGTTCAGAGTAAGAAGCAGCTTAGGAGTCAAAGGATCAAAAAGTCAAGTTTATTTTGTTCCTCCTCTTTCTTTTTTCGTCCGAATCCCGGGGACGAGATTCTCCCTAAGGGGGGTAGGTTTGTAACATCCCCAATTTCAGGTTTATGCTAAAAGCTAATTTAAAATTAATTAATTTTAAAATTTGGTTTTTCATCGGTGTTATATTTAACCTGGCATCCTTATCCATCCTAAATTGAAGTTCAATTCTTTATCGCCCACAAAATCAAAATTCCAATTCCGGTCCTTAATCGAAATTTCACCCAAGTTCCAAAATGCTCCAAAAATCTTAAAATCTATTGCATTAGGTTCCAAATATTCTAAAATGATTTTGGGAATTGTTCCAAGATTTTTAGAATCTCTCTGGTATTTTATCTTTCGTGGTCTTTCATCAAATTCAGTTTATTCGTTCCGGAATAATCTAAATTCCAAAATTCATTAAAATTTAGTGAAACCAATTTTATCGAGTTCCAAATAATCTCTAGTATTTTTATGAATTTTTCCAGGATTTATAGATCATTTTTACTATTTTATTCCTCGCGCTTTTGTCTCTTCATTTCTTCCAACCAACGAGAAAGCGAAACGTGGCATGTCACTGTTCATCATCTTCTTCCTCCAGACAATGCTATGCGCAGAAATTCTAAGTTTTTGACTCTATCTTCAAATGCTCATATCTCTCTCCACGATTATCCGAATCCAGTAAAATTTGAAGCGTTACGATGGCGTCGTAATGAAGATTGATTACCCTACTGTTGCTCATTCTGAAATCAAGTGAAACGGTCGCTGCAATCAATTCTTTGCCGTTTCTTGTTTTAGCCATAACTCTTCCGTTTCTTCGTCTCTGGCGTGTGAGTACCTCAAACGAGCGTATTGACGCCCTCTACACCGTACTCACCTTGCCCCTTTGGTTCAGATCGTTTCCCATCCCAAAACTCGAGAAAACCGTGACGCCGTCCTCCAAAGACACCCGCGAGCCATCTCTTGCTTCGGTGAGTTTCTTGACAAACCAACCGCGTCACTTTGTGCCCCTTGCTTCCAGGAACACAACCATTCAATCGGATTTGATTTTCGCTGCGCTTTGACCCCGGATTTGAGTTTGTTCGCTGTCGCCGCCGCTCCGTTCGTCGTCGATTCCTTCCAATCCGTGAACTTCTATTCGAATACCAAGAACACACCAAAGGAACACACCAAAGGAAGTGTGTTAATCGCGTGGCACTAAAGAGATGATCATGTCTTGTGGGTAAAACTGTACACCTTTGCAGAGTTAAAACTATTCGAATAGCCGTGCCTACGGTCAAAGGCAAAGCGAAGAATGCTTTCATACTGGTAGACTTGGTTTTGGTTTTAGAAATACCTGATGTTTTGTTTTGGGATTCAGGAGTGGATGGAACTCTCGGATATATATTTGGCAGATTGAGCCAATCAGGTAGATGGAACCTGTTTTGATTATGACAGATAGAGTCATGAGTTGGTTTACCTTAATCTTTTAAACTGTGCGGATAGAGCCTTTATACTAGTGATGGTAGATAGAACCTTCACTAGAATATTAAATAATTCAATTGTTAAATAATTGTTTAAAATGTGCATTGTGAAAATTATTATTATGTATGGTTTGATAAAACTTGGCTTTATGCAAAAGAACCCTATTAAGCCTTTCCTTGGAAAGCCCTACATGTTGCATTTTCCCAGACTTGTGGAGTACGTTTGTACTCACATGCTACACTCAACATGAATCTCAGAAGCTTTCGAAGCTGCCGTGGACGACTACGACTTCTACATGTGAAGATCTGACAAAGGCCATCCGGAGTACTAGGACGCGTCCCTGCACAATTGCTCGTGGTAAATTGTTGGGTCCTCCCATGTTGGAGTTTATTGTTCTTATTTTGTTGCTTCATTGAAGACTTTATGTCTTGTAATAATTGGCCATAAGGCCGGTACTCTGTTATTTTTATTTATGTTATTATTCGCACTTGGTTATGATTCATCACTGTTTGACTGTGTGTACTAGCTACTGATCTGGGACTAGTACAGAAATACACAGAAGGTTCCAGATGGTAAATCTGGGGTCTCACATAGGGTCTAGATCTTGATGCCATCCTACAGCCTTTTCCAGGTACCGTCTCGCATTTCCCTACCAAATACCTGGGTATGCCGCTCACTCTTAGCCGTCTACGCCGGGTTCACCTTCAACCCATCCTAGACAGGGTAGCGCGGCGTCTGGTAGGATGGCAGTCAAATCACCTCACGATGGGTGGACGTCTCACCCTCATTAAATCGGTGCTCACCTCCATACCGATTTATGTGTTGACGGCGCTTAAGACGCCCAAGAAATTCATAAACGACATCGACAAGATGAGGCGAAAGTTCTCTGGGCGGCGGTGGCCAAATGCGCAAAATCGCAAGGTTGCGTGGGCAAGCGGTGTCGCCTCTCAATCTGGGCGGCCTAGGTGTACTAGACCTACACGCATTCGCATGAGCCCTCGGATCGCGCTTAGTTATGGTTAAGGCATACGGATCTGCAAAGGCCATGGGCCAGCCACACCACACCCTGTGACCAGGTCGACCAACAACTCTTCATGTCGACTACTAAAGTCATCATTGGTGATGCCCGACAGGCGGTCTTCTGGACCTCTGCGTGGTTGCGTGGCATGGTGCCATGCCAACTTGCGCCGCTTCTTTTCAAACACTCCAGGCGAAAGGGAAGAACAGGTGGCAGATGCCTTATTGAACAACAACTGGATCCGGGACATCCGCCATCACCTCACGCCACAGCTCATTGGGGAATATGTTCTTCTGTGGATCATTGTCCAGTCTGTGCCTCTTCATCCTCAAAGGGAAGACGCCATCGTTTGGAAGCCGACCTCCAATGGCGTCTACTCAGCTAGCTTCACATACCGCTTTCAATTCAATGGAAGCACATCAAAACCTTTCCTCTCCACAATCTGGTCAACATGGGCGCCACTACGCATAAAGATATTTTTTTGGCTTGCTCAACAAGATCGTTTATATGGACGGCGCAGCGCTTACAAATAAGAGGATGGCCAAATCAATACTTCTGCCTTATGTGCTGCAGGAGTCTGGAAACGGTTTCCCACTTATTCCTCCACTGCCTCGAGGTCCGTCGCATGTGGGCCTCCATCGCTCACTGGATTCGCGTGCCATCCCTACATCTAGCCCGATGGGGTCACTCCGCTAGACTTGACAAGTGGAACCTGCAACGCATCAACTCCTTCGCCGGTTGCAGAAAGGGCCTCAAAACCATTATCATCCTTGTATGCTGGTAGTGGTGGAAGGAGCGAAACAATAGAACCTTCCGCCAGTCCTGGGCGTCTCACGACCACATCCTCCAATCCGTCAAGGACGAGGTCGCTTCGGTCTGCAGGGGCGTCGATCTCCAGATCATCCTTCGTGGCTCGCCGTGATGGCATGCTCGCTCTACTTTTCTTTCCTTCTTTCTTCCCAAATTGTTTGGCTACCCGCCGCAAATGATCCCCTTAGGGTGCGGTCTTCGCACCTTATAATTAAACTCTCCATCTCCTAATATATCTCGCGGCTTTGGCCATTTTCAAAAGAACATTTGAGCTTGTAAGGTAGCATCGTGTTAGCGATTGATTTGGTAGCTTCACAGTGATGGTTAATTAGCTGCTGCATTGTTTTAGTGTATGGTCTAGGATAGTACTATGATTACGAACAAAGTTATTATTTTCTTTGGTTGCGTACATATTCGATGTATGACTGGGACATTACATAAACTGCATACATACTGACTTCTTATTGTTTTGTATTAGTAGATGGTAGACCAGGGCGACATTATGTGGGAGTACGGTGACAAAATGGAGACCGAATTTTGATACAAGCACTATCACTAAGAAAAGAAAGAGGCGTTCAACTTTGATTGAAGCACTACTTGGCAGGACGCGGTACGAATGTTGTCTATTGCAGTCAACTTCCTAAGGAGGTTCACGAGTATTTTCAGTGCGACCTAGACAGGATAAAGGATAAGAAAAAGGGGAAAAGGGACAATAGTCTTAGAAAGAAAGCAGTAGGTACAGATTCCCCGCCAAAGATAAGTGCATATTCAGAGTATACGGGTGATACTAAGGAGGAGTGTAAGACTCCTAATTTTGTTAATAATTATCAACAATAGGTTCTCTGTGCATACAGTACTAGTCCTATAATCAGTGGCTAGTACGCACAGATATAAATTGAGTTCATGTCTATACACAATAATAATACATAAGTGAACAATCCAAAAGAAAAGGCAGTGAAAATATTGTTTATCTTGCAGTATGCCTTAGCCCAAAACTCTCAAGTAACATATAAGGTAAAATCCCTAGAATAGATCGTCATCATAATCCCTGTATCCTGAGTGATTATAAATATCATCGAGGTACTTTGTATCATCATATAAAAACACCAATGAAAGCAAGATTAAGTACACGGTGTACTTAGCAAGAATTATAGTGTATCACAAATGCAGTTATAATAAAATGCGGGTTAAGACAAAAGAGAGGCTCTACAATTACTTTTCATTAATGGAAATGAAACATAAGCATATGTTAGATTGAAAACGAAATTTATAAAAGATCGCATAATCCATAATAAATTATGATAGAATAATAGAGTTCGCCTCACAGTCTACCCGACTGCTACATAACACCTCATTATCAACCCTTGACATGAAGTATGTTTCCCAAACACCATTTCCAAAAATAAACCAATTTTGTATCTAATTTAAATATTTAAAAACATATCGAAACAAAGTTTCAAAAGTTTGATTGTGCCTATGTCCAAAACGACATGTATTTTTGTATAGTTTTGTTGCATCAAAAGTGATATTGCACTCATAAACTTACAATGTTTGTGACATGTGAAGGATCGAGGTACATCAAGAGGGGATTGAATTGGTGCAAACTAACATTTAAATATAATTTTTCTATTTTTATTAATTCTAAAAATTAATAAAATATTGATCAAACGCAAACGATAATTAGTAGATCGAAATCACTTTTTCTCAAAGAATATACACAAAGATTCCTTTACATGAAAGTATAATCCTGAAATAATTTCCCAAAATTTTCTCCTCTTTTTCTTTTTTCTTTCTTCATATCTTGCTTCCCTCTCTTCATATCTTTTTCTCTCAACTCTCCCTTCTGTTCCCTTGCGTGCAAACAGAGGCACTGCCCTGGAGCTTGGTCGTCTAGCGTCGCTTGCTGCCGCTCTCTTGCTGTACCGCCGACGCTCGTCACGTGCCGTCGCTGCTGGCGCTGCACGTTGCCCCCGAGATGCCCAGATTTTTCCCTCGATGCCGCTGCGCATAATCCGCTCTGATTTCTTTTTCCACGCGCCGCCAGGCTTGCGCCACACGAAGCCAGAGCACTTTCCTATTTATTCTCATTCTTATCTCTACTACTAATTAGAAGTTGGTGGCGATCGTTTGTTCTCTTCAATATATATAATCCGTTGAATTTAGCACGAATGACTGAAATAGAAGTGAATTTCTACCTTAACTACTTCTAATTTGTATGCTTTGATAAATTGATTTAATCATTCAACCATTGCACATTCAGAGTGAATAGTATCATTCAGACAGAGTAAGTGATCTTTACAAATAAATTTTTTTTTCGTAAATTTAGTTTCTGTTACAACGCACGGGCATATGACTAGTATCTAATCAAATGTCTATCTAGTCCAATTACACATGGTACAACATATACATAGCCTAAAACTCACATATGCATACGTACGGATGTATAGCCTAAAACTCACATATGCATACGTACGACCCACTTGTCGTTCTCGCATGACTCGCTCTCTTATGGCCCACCTGCCGCTCGCGTAGCTCGCTTGCTATACGGCGAGCTGGCCATTATACTACGTCGTCCATCCGTATAGATCTCTTCGTGTCTCGTCTTGTTGCACCTGTGACCCTCGGTACGGTATTTAAGTGATTTTTTTGCCTTGTTTGCTACGAGACAAACCGTCTTCGGGGTCTTGTTAATTTGCAGCACGATTTCTCTTGTATTTGTTATGAGATAAGGAAACCTAAATCAAATATGGTTAGGACTCTATCTCTTTCTAATGTGGTCGAATCCGAACTCTCTCTCACACCGCTATATATATCGGGTGTCCCCCCATTGTAAACAGGGAATCAATAAAGCGAGAGAGAATTCCACCCCTATATTGTGTGTCTATTGTTCTTGCTCTCGTGATTGTATCTACGGTTGGTGATTGTTCGTTGGCGTTCTTCGGCGTTTTACAACACGTTATCAGCACGAGTCTCTACCACAATAAGGAGGATCGTCCACTACAACGAACGACTACTACTGGCAATTGATCGCCCGATCCGATCTGCAATCAACTCGTCATCACGCCGACATCCACTCGGATTGCCGAAAAGTTCTACGCGACTCTATCATACGCGATAGCCTACAAAATTTCTCCAGCCAAATCAAGGTATTAATTGGTATGAACTATTGATCTGCAGATCATCGTACCATATTTACAGATTAAGATCCTAAGCTAATCGCGACCTGAGAGTATTACTATTAATCATCATCAATGAAAAGGAAAAAAAACGGCAGTCTGTTTGCTCCTCCTGCAGTTGCGACTTCGAGCCTGTAGCTCACCCGCCGCCAGATGCCGCCGCTTCTCCACCGGAGAAAGCCGGCGCCGGCCTGATGCCCTTTGACCCGAAGTCGTTCCCCAGCCGGCAACTCCGCGCCCGCCGCCGCCCTGGCCGCCATCGCGCTGACAAGCTGTCCCGCCAGTCGCGCCTGAAGCGCGTGATGCGCGCTACGGCCCTCGTCGTGCCTAAGGACGACACTTCCTCGGCCGAGCCGGGCACGCCCGAAGTCTCTCGGCTCGCCGCCGGTCGCCTCGATCTGCGCCCACGTCCACGCGCCGCCAGCTATCCTGTGCTTTGCTCCGCCATGTGGGCTCCGCCCGGCCGCCGCGTGGGTTTTCCCCGGCCGTCGCTTGGCAGCTCCCGTATTGACGACCGAATCTATGCGCTATAAGCGCTGCATCGCCTCCCGCTCGAGTGGCCTTGCTCTAGCTGCCCGGTTTTTGTGCTCACGCGAATCCGGTGGCGCTCGTGCGGATAAAGCTCTTGCCCAGCAGCGCACGGAGGAATCTCTTGGCTGGCGCCGTTGGGAGTATTTTTCGGCGGCTAGGGTTTCCTCTAGTCTCCTGGGCAGGCTCTTTGGGCCAAGTGCCTCGATGGGTTTTTGGGCCAGTCGGCTAAGCAGATTTTGGGCCAATAGCCCGAGCAGGCTAACTGGCAATGCGTCCGAATAGGTCTATTGGACCAGGCTGTCGAGCGGGCCGAATAGGCCGTTCGGTCTCTCAATAAATCTAGAAATTAGATTTCTATTTATATGGGTTTTCCTAAAAGTTGGAAAATTTATATTAGCATTAGAAGTTTCATGATCCAGGTTTATTTTCTAGCTTTATGCCATGTTTATATGTGCTGAAATTTATTTTTCTGTTATTTAAGTAATTCTAAAAATTACTTAGTAATTAACAGAAACGCTAGAAACTTATGGAAATAATCGAGCTATCAAAACGGTTTTGTGCTTGTGGGCATAAGTGGATGGGTTTTTTATTTCAGTTTTGAAGGAACGGATACATGACAATTGGTGTCTAAGGAAAACACACATGAGGTTAGGTTTCTTAATTGGCACCTGGAATCGGGAAGTGCTCCCTCCCTCATGTGAGCCCTCGGGGCGGGTTGACCTGGCCAAAAGTTATGTTGACGGAGGTATTCATTACATGATTTCATACCCAACCAATAAGAGCCCCATAAGATGCAATTTCCATCATGCCAGAATTATTTCACGTTGAAATTCATTCTCCTGTTAATTGGTAATTCTGGAAATTGCTTAATAATTAGCAGAAAATTATGAAAAATGCTAGGTAAATCCTGAAAATCTGTGATAATTATCTACTAAATAGATATAGACCAGACTTTACTGATTCAATGATAAGCATGCAAAACAATATTTTACCTGAAGTAAAATCCCTATTTGATTTGTATATAGGATATGTCTGACATCGCAAATAAAGAATTTGCTGAATTTGCCCCGAATGGCAGCAACTACTTGGGAAATGAATGCCAAGATTAACTTGACTGCCCGATCCCTTGGAGCCACAATTTCCCACTGAAGTCGGTGCTCTGCTCTCCTCGAGGCACCATCTCCATACGGACCAAGATCGAATATCCCATGGAGAAGGAGGATTTTGTTAGGGATGAGCTAAAAGTATTCGAGAAGAATAAAGAAAGGTCCCGGAGGACGATATAAATGATTTATATGGAGACATGGAGTAGTCTCCCGCTTTTTCCTTTTGAGTCGATGTCGATATCCTTTAGAGTCTCCCTAAGAGCCTCATTTATCGCTTTAGTCTTTGTGTTCTGAATGAACAATGGTCTACGCCTCTGTTGAGCGATTATCGATCAAATTTAATAAAGTTTGATTTCCAAGATATTAATTTAATTATGCTATGTTTGTTCTATATTATTTGTTCCTAATGCAACAATTGTTTGATTGATAAATCATATTTCTAATATAGAACAAAGTATAATCCGATAACAGAGGAGAAAATCTGTCTAGAAGACAGCTATGCCACACTAAGTGAATTGGAATTATTATGAGTATCGCCAGAAGCGATACTCTCATAAGTTGGCACTAGAAGAATGCCATATTATACCCTGAGTCCAGTCGTACTCTTTTAAGTTTTAAAACATTGGTCTGAACCGTTTCCTTATGGAGACAAAGAATGAGAATGATACAAAATACCTACTCATGACTAAGTTTAATGGGTGTAATTAACGTGTGGTTAAAAGGCTTCATTCGTTCTCCTCCGGGTTATATTATGCATATATAAAACCTGAAGTTTGTGTTGCGATAAAAAACCCAAGAATATTAAGATCTAGCAGATCGACTGGGTTATCTTGAGTTGAATATTATAAGAAGTATAATTATAATTCTGCTAGCCATAGCATAAAGATTTTTCTAGAGCCGAAGTTTTCTTATGCCCTGGTTGCGCTAAAGAAAAGCTCATTCTTAGATCTTCTTACCTAAAAAGTTAGAGAGGAATTACTGAATTTCCTGGAGAAAATTCAAAGTGATATCTGTGGACCTGTTCAACCCCTGTCGGGCCCTTTCTAAGAAATTTTATGGTACTAATAGATGTTTCTACTAGATGGTCCTATGTAAGTCTCTTATCTACTAGGGATCATGCTTTTACCAAAATTAATTGTCCAAATTATTAAGTTAAGAGTCTACTTTCCAGAAGAAAGGATTCAGTCCATTTTGAATAGGTAATGCTGGCGAGTTTATCTCAAAGCATTTAATGATTATTATAAGGCTTCGAAAATTAATGTAGAGCATCTTGTACCTAATGTCCACACTTATAATGGTCCTGCAGAGTCATTATATTAAAAGAACAAAACTTATCATATTGCTTGGCCGCTCTTGCAGAATAATTGGTTTCCCACCAGTTGTTGGGGTCATGCAAGATCAGATATCTTGCAGTAATAATTCTACTCGGACCAAGCGCATATTATGAAATTTCCCGTTGAGATAGTGCGTGGAAAAGAATTAAGTATTTCCCATCTCATGAAAATCTGGCTGTACTATATACATGCCAATCTCTCCACCACAGCGTACAACCATAGGACCTCACCAGCAGTTGAGGATCCATGTAGGTTATGAATCTCCGCCATGTATTAAAATACCTAGAGCCTATGACAGGGGATCTATACATGACTCAGTACGCTAATTATACTAAGGACATTTTTCGGCATTAGGGGGAGATAAGTACCACATTTCAGAATGCCTAGTCCTTAGATCCACGCATTGGAAAGATCGAACTTGAAGTTCAAAGGATAATGAATCTGAAATAAATAAGCTAATAATCTGCCAAATGCCTTCACTGGTCATAAGGGAGTGAAAGATCTCATATACCTGTAGTATATGCACCTGAAAGAGTAGAAATACCCTAGAAGGATATTGAACCTACTCTTGACCCTCATGATAAGAAGAGGGGGAGGCCTCTAGGTGCATGGGACTCAATTCGCGAGAGGCGTCTGCGAAATAGAGAACCGAACAAATGAGAACACTACGTGATAAGAGAAGAAGCTCAACGATGTTGAGAAAATCCTCAAGTGAGCCATCCCGAGATGGTAACATCCTGAAGTGATTCATCTTGAAGATGATAACCCTAACGATATTTGTGCGCACAATTCGACGCTGAAGTCGAACACCAGACTCCTCGTTGTGGGAAATCACGAGGAGCCTGGAAGAAATTATATAGATATATCCTCGAAGTGATGCGGGAGAAATGAATAAAAGAAAGACTACAATTGTCAACATATATTTGCCTCTAAAATTACTAAAAACTGGATCCAGATCCAAAGTCCATGGCGAGTGCGTAAGCGCCGAGATAGGGTCAAAAGAAGCAATTGAGGCAAGGCCGCTAATAAGAGGAAAGTTTCGTCTGTTGACTGAATATTTCCTAAAGTGATTCCCTGCAGGATCAAATGAGTTTTTCATCCAGAAGAGAAATGAAAATACCCAGGTGGTGAGATATAAAAAGCGAGGCTTGTAGCACAAGGGTTCACGCAGAAACCCGACATCAATTACGATGAAACATATTCTCCTGTGTTGAGTGGAATAACGTTTCGATATCTAATATCAATGGCAGCTGGCTTAAATTTAGAAATGCAGTTGATGGATGTGGTGACCGCATATTTATATGGGTCACTGGATTCGGACATTTATATGAAAGTCCTTGAAGGAGTAAAAGTCCCGGATCCTAATAATCGCAACATGTATAGCGTCAAACTGCAGAGATCGCTATACGGATTAAAACAGTCGGGAAAAATGTGGTATAACCGGCTTAGTGAGTTCCTCCTGAAGAAGGGATACTCTAATAATGATGATTGTCCCTGTGTGTTCATAAAGCAGTCCCAAAATGGATTCTGTATCATCTCAGTGTATGTCGATGATCTGAATATCATCGGAACCACAAAGGAGATAAAGGAAGCAAGTGCTTACCTCAGGATGGAGTTTGAGATGAAAGATTTGGGTAAAACCAAATTTTGCTTAGGCCTGCAGCTAGAGCATCTCCCAGAAGGAATTCTTGTTCACCAGTCGTCCTATACCCAGAAGGTATTAGAAAGGTTTAATATGGATAAATCACATCCCGTGAAAACCCCCATGGTCGTAAGATCCCTTGAAGTGGATAAAGACCCATTCAGACCGAGGATGGAAAATGAGGAAGTCTTAGGACCTGAAGTCCTATATTTAAGTGCTATTGGATCACTCATATACCTTACGAACTGCACAAGGCCTGATATTGCATTCACAGTAAATTTGCTAGCAAGATATAGTTCAGCTCCAACCAGAAGATATTGGGCTGGTGTAAAGACTGTACTCAAATATCTCCAAGGTACTCAAGATCTTGGGTTGTTTTTCCAGAAGAACCAAGACTTGACCATGGTGGGATATACGGATGCTGGCTATCTGTCTGATCCCCACAGTGCCAAATTTCGGACTGGTTTTGTGTTTCTCTCATGTGGTATGTACCGTTTCTGGCGGTTTATAAACAGACTCGTAGCAACTTCTACCAACCACTCAGAGATTATAGCCCTATATGAAGCCTCACGTGAATGTGTTTGGCTGCGACGTGTGATTAGTCATATCCAGAAGTCATATGGCCTTAACACCGTCGATACCCCCACAATTATCTATGAAGATAATTCTGCTTGTGTTGCACAAATACAATTGGGTTATGTAAAGAGCAACATCACGAAGCATATTGCTCCTAAATTATTCTATCCTCATGAACTCCAGAAGAGTGGTGAGATAAGGATCCTGCAAACTAAGTCATGTGAAAATCTTGCAGATTTATTCACCAAGTCCTTGCCTAAATCCATATTTCAAAGATATGTTAAAGGCATTGGAATGAGAAGACTTAGAGAGATGCAGAGTTCAGGGGGAGAAAACCCTTGAACCATAACCCTTATTGCGATCCTGAAGATCCTAATAAACCCTGAAGGTAATAAGTTGTACTCTTTTTCTCTTTGTGAGTTTTTCTGAAGTTTTCTCACATAAAGGCTTTTAATGAGGCAACTAGTGCAACATAGCATGCGAGTGCGATGTGCTCTTTTCTCCATCTCTTTTTTCCCACTGGGTTTTTGAGTGGAGTTTTTAATGAGACATTTGCATTACGCGGTATTCGACCAAGGGGGAGTGTTATGAGATAAGGAAACCTAAACCAAATATGGTTAGGACTCTATCTCTTTCTAATGTGGTCGAATCCGAACTCTCTCTCACACCGCTATATATATCGGGTACCCCCCATTGTAAACAGGGAATCAATAAAGCGAGAGAGAATTCCACCCCTATATTGTGTGTCTATTGTTTTTGCTCTCGTGACTGCATCTACTATTGGTGATTATTCGTTGACGTTCTTCGGTGTTTTACAACAGTATTCTAGTTGTTTCTATGGAATGGAATGCTCCGCCTTGTTGGATCCCCTTGTCTTGTAGCCTTACTCTTAAATACCGTAGCGCTAATGAGCCGGGGAATGTATCGTCGCAGCTGTGGACTAAAACTCCGATGGCCATGTCTTGGTAAGTTCTCTGCTCTGCTATTATATTCTTGTCATTGCATGAACAACGATATACATAGTTGCTACATATGCCCATCGCATACATATATGCAATTACGATCCATGATCTTTTGCACGTCGATCTCTTTCTTAGTTTGAACGTGTGGTGTATCAGTGTATCCATGCATCTTGTAGTCCTCGGGGCCCTGGCTGTTTCGGCGAGCACTAGTTTGTAAACCCTGTTCCAACTCATTGCCAACGATAGTACTTCACGATTTGCGTGGTTTAGCATAACAATCTACTACTATACTTGCTTTAATCCGAGCAGTTGCTGTCAAATGGATGTCTTTGGTAAGGAACCGTAATCACCACTCGAAAGAAAAACAATAATAAAAGAGCTTATCGTTCTCTAAAAACCCTTAATTGCATGAATATAATTGTATAACTATATTTTTGAAAGGCAATAGATTTATATAACTAATACAATATTTTAAAATATCTAACCAGATAATTGTGCGGGAAATTTCGTTAGTTGGGCCTTCAACTATTTTGTTAACGCGAGTGTGCTGGGAAAAGGCAAGCATATGCGCCATTTAGGGGGTGTTTGGGACAGCTTCAGCTCCACCAAAATCTGTGAAGTTGGTGGAGCAGGGTATTTCTAGCTCCATGGAGCTATGGATACATTAAGAATGTTTAGGTAGATCATCATGTTTATATTTTAGACTAAAAATATAAACTTAATTCACTTTATTTTAACCTATAAATTTCAGATCTGAACTAGAGCTGGGATCTGGAGCTCTCCCAAACAGGACCTTATTAGGTCATAGGCATAGAAGTACTGCCTATACAAAGACTCAAGACGAAACTTAGGGGGCTAACTGATAATACGATACTTGGATGGTCTGCCCCGAAAAACATCCCGGCCGGATCAATCTGGGGCTCTGGGCCGGCCGGGTAATGTGATCGAACAGCCCCGAGAGCTCCAGGAGTCGAAGTGACGCCCCCGCCGCACCCCGCTCGCCGGCGTCCCGGGGACCGGCGAGCGCGCCGCCACCCCGTGTGTACGACGCACTAGGAGGAGTCCTTCCTCGCCACGGTCTGCCCCGGTCATCACCCCTTCTTCAGTACGCTCCTTTCTTTTTTCTTTCATTTCAAGGCTTCTTCAGTACGCTGCGGCTTCGACTAATCGGTAGCTGCAGCAAGCCGCGATCTTGCACCTCGGTTCTTGCCGCCCATTAGTGTGGCCGATTTCGGGCTTGTGATGATATGCACTGGTCGCCTTCTTCTCGTTCACCGATCAGAGAATTGGGCATGCATTTGGGATTTGGGGGACACTCTAATAGTTGTGGGCTGTAACTGTAGGCTGTCGAACCGCAGGCGGAAGTGCACAGGCCTCTCACGCCTACTTCATTTGTTGAGTAAGTTATTTTGCTAACTACAATGTAATTTGGACATGAAAGTTTAGGCAAAATGAATTTACTGTAACATTAATTTCTGGTTGTTTGTGTTTGCTTCCTTCTAAAAGAGACAGAATGGGCAAAAAACCGTGGGGTCGATCTTTTAAGAGCCAAAAACATATCGGATGACTGTGACAGACTTGTGATTGGTACATCTACACTCTTACCATGAGATCCATTTATACCCTTTTTCATATATATTCATTTTTCTTGTTCATCTCTGCAGGTTTCATTAGCATCGATTGTGGGTATACCACAAGCCCGGAATACACAGATCAGAAGACAGGTCTAACATACGTAGCCGATGTGGGTTTCACTGATGCAGGATTAATCCACACCGTCGACTTAGGGAACTTGCAGCCTGCAGACCTTCCAGAACGGTACTCAACCGTTCGCTTCTTCCCCAATGGAACACGAAGCTGCTACAAGTTGCGGTCCCTAACACCTGGTGGAAAGAACTTCTTGAGAGCTGCCTTTGGTTCCCGCCTTTGATCTCTATCTCGGGGTCAACTACTGGACCACAGTGATGATTGCTGTGTCTTCTGATGAATACTTGCATGTTTGCTTGGTGAACATAGGGTTGGGACTTGGGAACTCCTTTCATCTCAGGGCTTGACTTGAGGCCACTCCCGGCAAATCTTTATCCGGAGGCCAATGCGATGCTGTCTCTGGTTTTGCTTAGCTTTTTCCGTGACACAGTTGGTTTTGGGCCCAACCGCTACCACTTTGGAACTGATTATCAGCACATCAGGTGAGTTAACCTCCTGGCAACGCCAGAATCCAAGCTTCCGCCTTTTGATTAGCGCTATGGAGATATACTTGGTGCGTCCACTTAATGAGTCTTCCACTTACTCTTTAGACGGTATATATAATAACTTTCACAAGTTCTTTTTCCTTCCCAATTGTCCGCTTGCTACCATAATTTATATTACTATTTGCTATTCACACACTAATATGTAACCGAAATCTTGTCGTGACATATATACCTTAATGGCTGATTGGACATGTCTACGAGTACGCGACAATGTTCTACTTAATTTAAATTTTGCATGTATGGAATGTTTCTTCGTACGTCGCACTAAGTGTTTGACTACACCTGTGCTTTTCCTCCACTTTTATTTCTTCGTCTCACTAAGTGTTTGACTTTGAAATTTTTGTAGACTTGCACGGTTTCACCTGAAAGTTAAGAAATGAAAATCACATAGCGTACAGATTGAGTTGTATATATTTTAATGGTTTGATCTCAGTGGCGGAGCCAGAAATATCTAAAGGAGGGGGCCTAAGAATGAAGTGAACATTTACTAATGATTGATATTGAAAATTTAATATATAGTAAGTACAATATGTAACACTTGTAACTTGCAAAGATTTAGGGAACGTACCACTTATTATTTTACAAGAGGCGATAGTTGATATTTACTAGTACTCATGTTCTGAAAATGCTGTAAAATATCTTCCATGTCTATCTTTACAAACACATCTCGCTCAATATAACAAATCATGAGATCATTCAGCCAGTCATCACTTATCTTATTACGTAAATCTGTCTTGATAATCTTCATTGCCGAGAAAACCCTTTCAATCGTAGCTGCACTCCACCTAAAATAAGTGCTAATTCAATCATCGATAAACCAATGGATAAACCACATACTTCCTTCTTTCAACCAAACTTCACAAAGAAGAGTAGTAAGATCATCACAACTTGAAAATTCGTCTCTTCTCATATCAATAAGAAGCAAGTGAAGTTGTTCTTCTAGAACAACACGATCAGTTGCCGAGAAATCATCATAATATATCTCTGAGAGTCGAATAAGACTACCATGATCAAAGTTAGAAAACGAATCTCTCGGGTTTAGACAAGCAATGCACTTCAAAAGCTCTGTAGATGTTTCATTGAACCGACTATTTATCTCAGTAGCAAGTGAATCAACCACAACAAGAAAAATATCAACATAATAATAATGATGATAAGTGACAAATTGCTTTTCGCGTCTCATGTGACCTCTAGCATGCTTTTTATCTTCCATATTTGGCACTAAAATTTCTGATGCAACACAGAACCTCTTTACTTCTTCCAACAATGTTTCCCATCCATTTTCCCTAAATGTTTGCAAGCGAGCTTTCACACTAGAAAGAAGCACCATTGCATTAACAAGTATGCTCTTCTGACATCATCTCTAATATTAGACTCATATTGTTCAATTGGATTGCGCAACCCTGGATCGGCAACAATATCATTTGAACTGAAATTAGTGCTAGTACGAGCTTTCTTTTCAGCCGTGACGGAAGAACTCACATTAGAAAGTTCAATGGTTTGATTTTCATGATCATGATAAGGACGTTCGGGTAGACATAGATGGTATCTCATCGGATGGCTTTGATTTTGATAAAGACGTAAAATATCTCTTCATCTAAAAATCAAAATTATAGACATTAAATCGATATAGCTTGATGCCCTAATCATTGATAATTAATAGATTACCTAGTACCTATTATAGATTAGTACAATGTAAAATAAATACTAATTAATAATACCTTATCGACGGTGGCGGCAGAACCTTGATGGCGGATGGCGGTGTAAGCGCGGCAATGGCTCTCCACTCCCCGACGACCGACGGACGACGGTCCGACCGTCACGCTCGCGAGGAGTCGCGCCGTTGCTGACGCCTGCACTCGCGATCGGACGGAGACGTTGCTGCTGTGCACTCGCGATCGGACGGACCGACGGAGACTACACGGAGTCGTGTCGCATCACGCCGCCGCGGGAGAAGACGAATCGCCGTTTACTCGCGAACGGAGACACCGAGACGTTGCGTGATCTTGGCCTTGGCCTCGCTAATCGGAAAATTTCAAATCTGCATAATTTTGTACCGTATAATACCAATTTTGGACAACATTGTACCGTATTTGCAGAAATGGCGTGCATTTAAGAGACGTGGCATGCCGGCTATGCATAGCCGGCACACCACACGCCGGCTATGCATAGCCGACACACCACAAGCCGGCTATGGCCGGGCCCGCACCACTTTGCACCGAAAGCATGCATGGCTGATTGCTGTCTCCTCCCGTGATTGCTTTCGCATGCATTTGTTTGTCTCCCGTTGCTTTCACATGCATTCTTGTCTCCCGTTGCTTTCACATGCATTCTTGTCTCCCGTGATTGGCTCTAACCCAGAGAATAAGTAGAGGGGAGGGGAAGCCAGCGGAGCGTGGCGCGTGAGAGGAGGCTCAGGAGCAGATCAACGCGAAGGAGGAGCAGAGGAGAAGGAGGATCAGACCGAGGAGGAGGAGGAGGCGACCTGCATTGGTAAGTCATCGTTAGAGTAAATTTTATTCGTAATTACCTAGTTTGATTAATTAGCATGGAGACGATACGTAAACTAGAGATGCTATTATAGTTAGTATATTAATTATTGTCTCAATAATGCATCTCATTCATACCTCATGTACTTAATCTCCGTTAGGAACTAACTAATTATATTTTTTTATTTGTACATAGCAGCATACGTTTAGCGATGAACGAAAAACTTTGAATTTATGGACTGAAGTAGCAAGAAAAAATCACTAGTAGGATCAAGAAAAAATCACGAGTAGAAGCAAGTATGTGTAGTAGATAAAATAGCACATTTGGTTATGTTATATAGTTAGATTAACTAGAACTCCAGAATAATTAGGCTTGAACTTAGTTATGATGTGTTTAGTTAGATAAAATAGTTATGTTGTTAAATGTAAATGTTGTAACTGTAACTCAAAAGCGTAGTCTTAGTAATTATTCATGAAAAAAATTAATTTGCTCAGTAATTAATTTGAACCCTCGGTATAGTTAATTAGTTGTTATTTTTTGAAACATTTTTAGGTACCACGTGGCCGTTGCACCATGAATTTTCATATTTACTACGGTGAACGGCCTGTCATATTGCACGAGAGAATAGTCATAGTGCAAAACTGCGAACACACATATAGTTCAAGTGATAGTCCATTAGACTTGGAAGGCCTTAAATGGGTAGTTCCAAACAACAACGTCATTGTCCATACTTTGTTCGGACTGACAAATAATAAGGCTTGGTTATTGTATGCACGAAAAGCCATAGAGGGCGGGTTTCCGATGGGTGTTTATGTAAACATATTGCCACTAGAGGCGAATGCCGATGCTGGGCCTAGCGGTGAAATTTTAGGCCACCAGGGAGAGGGAGAAGTGGGGCAAGGACATGTGGGGGAGGGTAGTTCGGGTGCACATGAAGAAGAACCACTTCCTTCCGAGGTAGATGCGACATGTATGGATGATGAGGCTGGTGGAAGCGAGGATGAAGAGGGCGCTGACAACGATGACCCAGCTCCAGCAGTCCAGTACTTCCGTGGTAATGGCCTTCTGGAGTGTAGCATTACTGACTATAATAACTTATCTATGTGGGGGTACCAGAACAGCGACATCCAGATTGGGAAACGGTTCCCCAACAAGTTAGAGCTAATCCATTTCATCAGCAATTATGCTGTCATCACTAGAAGGGAGCACAAGTGTACCAGGTCGAAGCCCACCGAGTATGAGGTTAGGTGCACCAAGGCCCCTGACTGCCCTTTCTACGTCCGTGCTCACCAGCCGAAACACGAGCACTACTTTGTGGTGAGCCGGAACACACCTCATACATGCACGGAGGAGTCGATCAGAAGTATGAGCCACGTGGTTGACGCTAGGTTCATTGCCCAACTAGTCGTGACCCAGGTTGGTTCAGATATTGGACTATCACCGAAATCGATTATGGAGCAAGTGCACAGTAGAACAGGGATGCACGTAAGTTACCTAACCGCGTGGCGAGCAAAGCAGAAGGCGTTGAAGATGCTTTTTGGATCATTCGAAGACTCATACAACTATGCCCCGAGGTTGCTGCAGAAGATAGCAATGACCAACCTAGGGACTCAGTTCGCAATGGCGACGAGCTGTTAAGCTTCAAGATGGTTCAGACAAAGACTACGAACGCTACCGATTAGGGTATTCGGGCTTTCGGACAATGCATTGAAGCTTTCAAGCATTGCAGTTCTGTCATTTGTGTTGCGGCACATTTACGGAAGGAAGTACTATGGCACCCTCATCGACCGCGATCACGGCCGATGCAAACAACCGAGATAATACCAATTGCCTACACATATGTGGAGAGTGAGAACAACGATAGCTGGTTGTGGTTCCTCTCTTTGGTCCGGACGGCGTGTCGTGGGGGATAGACAGAGAGTGTGTGTTGTGTCCGACCGCAATGCAGGTCTTCTCCACGCTCTAGAGGTCCTGCATGGTAGCACGAACCCATCCATAGCATGGCCTGATGTGGAGAGAAGGTGGTGCATGCGACACCTAGGTGCAAACCTATATTCACGGTACCATAACACCTCCCTAGTGAAGAAGTTCAAAGGGTTGTGCCTTCAGAACCAGCCTGCCAAGTTTCGTGAGATCTGGAGACAGTTGAACGAGACCACTAGGAAAATGATGGAAAATCAGCAAACACAGGAGGAAGCGTTTGCGTCGCAAATGGTGGGAGGGCAAACTGTCATTAATCATGATAATCGCACCTTTAGCCAATGGATAGCAGGGAAGCCAGCGGAGTGTTGGTCCCTAATACACGACACAGGCGGTGCAAGGTTAGTTGCATCTATTAATTTATGAGATTAACTTATTCTAAGAGTGTTGGACCCATTCGTGATAAACTTTGCGTGTTTCTCCGTTAGGTACACCATTATGACGACGAACATAGCGGAAGCCTTCAACAATGTCCTCAAGGGCGTTCGTGGGCTTCCGTTAGGTGCCATAATAGAGCCGACGCTCTGAGCAGCCAGACTATTTTCGAGATCGTGGTCGCTGGCGACGATGTAGCACTCAATTCTCAACCAAGGTGGAGGAGATCATCGGTAGTAGGAGGAGCAAATCTACACGCACGAGGGTGTATGACCTCAGAACCATATATTTGAGGTAATGTGCCAGAGGTACCACTCACAGCTCATGCCGGTGACACTGGCCAAAGCAATGTACTCTAGGCACTGAGGAGGTGGTGTGCTCGTGCAATAAGCCAAAACTGCATCATATCCCTTGCTCCCATGTATTCGCGGCTTGCAGGGATATGGGAGGAACGATGCATCTCAATACATATCGTCAGATTACTACAAGAGAAGCCCCGAGAAACACCTGGCGTCCCAAGATGAGTTCCTTCAATATTGGTACGAGTTACAAGTGCATCGACGGGCCTTTATGGGTACCTTATCCGTTAACACGACGCAAAGAGCCTGGGAGGCCCAGAGGAACAAGAATGCATGGTGATATGGATGCAGCTGCTGCCGTGCAGGTGCAGAGGAAGTGCAAGATTTGCAAGCAGAGTGGACATGATCGGAGGACATGTCCTAATAAGCAGTAGACGTATTTAGTAATTTTAGTATTGTATGGTATGGTATTGTGTTGTATTGTAATCGGATTTCTTATGTGTTGTATTGCACCGTCTTGTTTAACATCTGTTGCGTCCCTAATTGTATATGCTATCTTGTTGCACCGATGATTTTTGTTGCACTAACCTATGCAGGTGGTATTATCAGCATGGCTACCGGTGGCCTTCCCGAGCTTCTTCAGCACCGATACGATGATCAGCATCGTGGGAGGATGATTTTCACGGGCACGCAGGTTAGTCATGTTTTATTTATTGAGGTTAGCACTGTTGTATTTATTGTTTCATATTACGAGTTTACATTGTAACCATTGATTGTAACATGATCGTGTCCTTTTGCAGCTGGGTCCATTGCGTGCTCGAGTCTTCCACAAGATCAAGGCATTAGACCCCCGTTTCTATAGCTGCCTAGCACGAGTTGGACTACTCCCATTCGCTCTTTTGATGGATGGGACTACTGAGCCATTACCGCAGGGTGGGGTGCGACACACAACTCTCCCGCAATAGATGTGTCCTCGTGATCTTGCTGCTAGATAGGTGGCGCCCGAGACGCACATCGCCCACTTTTCCTTTGGAGAGATGACGATAACTTTGAAGGATGTGGCTATGATTCTTGGGTTGCCGATCGAGGTTGCCCTTAGTGAGTAGGCGGCCACGAAAGGATGAGTGGAGGAGTACGCAACTAAGGTAAACATATATGTCAGCCGCTACGCGTAATAGTTTGTGCTACGAGTTAACCTCACATTCATTTGTTTCTATTGCAGGTTTGGTCGTCCGTACTCAGGAAAGGACCACGGCCTCTCTTTGAAATGGTTTCATGAATTGCCAGAGTGCGGGCCATGTCCTGAGGGCGCGAACGAGGGCACTATTTCAAGGCACCTGGAGGTGTACCTTTATGATTTATTTGGAGGGGTTATGTTCTGCAACACAGCAGGGGACTATCTCGAGCCACACCTCATCTTGTTAGCGCGTGATCTTGCCACGCAACCGGATCAGGTGCCACAATATAGCCGGGTTCCATTGTGTTAGCGACTACCTATAGAGGATCGTGTGATGGTACCCATCGCCACCGCTGAAGGGTCAATGACAGTTGTTTCCACCTAGTACAATTTGTGGAGCCGGGTTCGCAATCCTTCCCCAAATCGAAGAGCTTACATGGCGCATCCTCGAGCTCAAGTGGTCTGCGCTACGGGAGGACGGCACATGTGGCTCCGTTGATAAACCGTCGCGATGCAATTCCAAAATCTTCGAAAGATGTCCAAATCGCCGAAACCAGCCGATTCTTCTTCAAGTGCACGAAAAACAATGAGGCAAGTTCTCCGACCTTTTCTGTTGTTACCATGTTTCGCATGAAGCCTGAATTTCTTCCGTGAAATCACCAGGCATTAGGTCCCAACAGGTGTACTTTCTGGGCTTGGGAAGAGGACTACCGAACTCAACTGCACAAAAGGAGAACCATTATGCCAAGTCAGGTCGAAGCAATTGAATTGCTCCACGGCAAGCTTCCCCCCTCCGCCAAGCATCTAGACCCTATGTACACGCATGAACAATGGATGCGATGAACCACAATGCCTATGCTCCGCCACTACCAACACGGCCTAACCGAGGAGGTGTGTGAGGCGCGGAGAGGCGCCTACAAAAGTCGGGGACCAAGGCCTCGAGCTAATCCCGACTATGAAACGACAAGGAATGTTCGCTCCCTTCTGCGGATGTCTATGCCACTTTGTCCATCTCTATTAGAGTTAGTTACATTAGCTCGTGCATTATCACCGTATTTCCTAATAGCCTATGTTATCTTTTCATTCAATAAAGTTCACTGCACCAACAACTAGCCAAAATGGTCATAAATGGATCTGAAAAATTTATCATGAAAACCTCAATGCAATTTCTACCTTTGGTTAAAATGTCATAAATTAATAATATAATTTAAGACTTTTACAAATTTACAAGAAATTAGGAGCAATCCTTCGTTGTCGTAATATTATTAATTTTTGGTAATCCATTTTAATCCCAAAATTTTACCAGCATCAAAATCTTTAAGATAATATTTAATTTGCATTCTTTTAATGAAAGGAAATGTTAATTATAACAATAAGTAAATAGGTAATCTATTGAAATTAAAGTTAAAATAATGCCAAACCAAATTTAAAACACTTCTAGAGTTGCATCATGTCGATGCCCGAAAAATGAATCAAGAACCATGTATAGTGTAGTCAAGAACTTAAAATGAATCTTGACAGATTTAGTGTTAGCATTGTGATCATTTAGACTAATTCAACACAAATAAAATAACTCGCCTAAATGATAAAATCGGTGAAACTAGTTTAGAATCACTGTACAAAGTTCATACTACCATATTCTGGAAAAACATCTTAATTATAACTTACTTTCCATTTAAATCAAGCTAGTTCAAAACCCTTAATCGTTAACCGTACGATTCACGTTTTGGCCGATTCCGAAAAGTGTAAACGTTACAATGCCACGTAAGCCTTTTCAGTGATTAATATAAAGTCTCGTCTAAATCATAAAAGTTATGAAATTAGCTCAGTAGTGCTCTCCAAAGTATAGTCTCGCTATTATTTAAAAGAATCTCATTTCATTGTGATTTGCATATTAATCTTAATAGCTTAATAACCCTAAGTAATCACATTACTTTAGACTATATCTCACATATGAATGAATGAACTTGAGTATAAATGAGGAAATCAATGATTAAGTTATTTGTATCACCAGAACCTTCTCAAATATCATGAAAATGAGCGCAGAGCATTTCAATATTGGATGTCTTTCGAAGTGGTTTCCAGTTTGTATCCGTATTTTCATGTATGGTTTTCTGACTTAGTCCGTCACTGCAGTTATGTACCCTATGTTGTATCCCAGCTTTATGAATTCCTTAAGGCATTTCACTTGACATGGTATTATAGTTGTTCTACTTACTTCACTTTGTAATATCAATGCTGGGTTCTATTCAATGCTTAACTCTGACTTAACACACACTAAAAGAGAATGGCGAACAACTTAAGTCTGCATCTAAGTGACGATTTACTTCGTGTCACCTCCACCTCGACGCTCAAGCACTACAAGAACTGGGCGCCCCACGAACAATACAAGGGGACGTCAGACCAGTACCGAAGGAGGGCTTGCTCCTAACTATGGCTATGACGATGATGACGACGACTTCGTGTCACCTCTACCTCGACGTTCAAGCACTACAAGAACTAGGCGTCCTACGAACAATACAAGAGGACGTCCGACCAGCGCTGAAGGAGGGCTTGCTCCTAACTATGGCTATGACGATGATGACGACGACTTCGTGTCACCACCATCTCGACGTTCAACTACTACCAGAGCTAGCCGTTCTACGAACAATACAAGAGGACGTTCGACCAACGCTGCAGGAGGGCTTACTCATAACTATGGCGATGAAGATGACGACCACCACCCCGACATTCAAGCACTACCAGAGTTGGCCGTTCTACGAACAATACAAGAGGACGTTCGACCAACGCTGCAGGAGGGCTTACTCGTAACTATGACGATGAAGATGACGACGACGACTTCGTGTCACCACCACCCCGACGCTCAAGCACTACTAGAGTCAGTCGTTCTACGAACAATACAAGAGGCCTATTCCGACAACCATAGCCTTAGAATGTATGGTTTTCTGACTTAGTCCTTCACCGGAGTTATGTACCCTATGTTGTATCCGTGTTTACGGATGTCTTTCGAAGTGGTTTCCAGTTTGTATCCGTATTTTACATGTTAAGCAGGCTTTAATTAGAACATTTTCGTGTGATTGAGGCTGCATTACAAAATTTTTAGTGTCATGATTCACCTGTATTACAAAATTGAAAAGGCATTGAGGCTGCAGTGTGTTGTCCACTCGGTCTGAAAAGGCTCTAAGGCTGCAGTGTATTTTCTAGTCGCCCTGAAAAGACTCTGACATTGCAGCAGTATTGTCTACTCTACCGAAAAGACATTGACGCCGCAGCGGTGTGTTGTCAAGTCCCTCCGAAAAAGCTCGAGGCTGCAGCGTTGTCAACTCTACCGAGAAACCGTGGGACACAGTCTTTGGGGACGGAGGCTTATGTAGCCGTGTTTGCTCGAAAGTGCCCCTAAGGCCTATATAAGAAGGGACGATGTGTTCTTAGAAGCACAGGAGAAGAGGAACAACCAAGGTGAGGAAGTCTCTAAGATATATCCGCTCATTTTAGGTGAGGATCAAGACAAAATGCCGAGCGCGCAAGTTCAAAGGAAAGGGCAAAGCAAAGAAGAGGGAGGCTCTTCGACCTTGC
This sequence comes from Guadua angustifolia, assembly GCA_036346375.1. NCBI lineage: Eukaryota > Viridiplantae > Streptophyta > Magnoliopsida > Poales > Poaceae > Guadua > Guadua angustifolia. Next base: position 70,768 of record CM070520.1, read on the forward strand.
CGCCTGCAGTACCAAGATCAAGATCTCTTCGACCGACCGGGGTTGTCGCACCGATGTGTTTGTGCGGAGATCCTTGCAGCTTGTCCGCTCATACGAAGTTTCCAACTTGGAAGAGGCGGTATTGAAGTGCCGCAACTACTAATTCGACCACGGAGAAGGCCCTGAAGCTTCGCCTCATGGTAATAATCATACGTGTTTCCTAATATTTCTACATGGAACTTTCCTAATTTTTGTTTCATGCGATCGCCTCCCCCATCGTGTGAATTTGAGAAGTGGTACGACGAGGAGATCGACCGGACGACCAAAGGCTCCTTGATGAAGAGTTCAAACAAGCGGACCGTAGGGAGCGACTTCAAGCGCAGCGTGACGCCAAGACGCGAGGAGGCACGCCGCAAGGAAGCGGAGGAGAAGGAGGCCGAGAGAAAGGAACGAGAGAGGGCACGTCGTGCGGAGAAGCCCCACGGAGGCATGGGAGAAGGGAAGTGGCCTCGATGCACTCGATGAGACGCCATGTTATATGCTCCTCCCAATTTTAAGCCGTAATAAAAATGTAGCCTACCTTATTTTCCTGATAACCGAGTTGAGAATCACCTGTCTCTTATTTTCCATGATAAATTATATGAATTTCTTCTATATCTTCTTATTGTATCCCAATTATATTATTCTCGCAATTATTACGAAACTACATTACTTAAAAAAAAGTTCCCTTAAACACTTCAAAAAACCCATTGTGTCGCGAGCAGAATAAAAATCTCGACGTTCAACCAGTCGCAAAAATTTCTCACTCGTCGAGTCGGAAATGTCTTATTCAACCAGTCCGACCGGAAAAGGTTATCACGCACCGAAATAAAATTCTCCAACAAAAATATTTCTTATAAAAGATTTTCTATATCACTAAAAAAATATATTTTTTTATTTATTCAACCCTAGTTGACACATGAAATTATCGCCCGTCCGACCGGAAATGCGAACCATATGTACAGAGAGGCCACTTTTGCAATTCAACGCGGAGGCTTGTTTCGAATTTACAAAACGCATGAGGCCGAATAATTAAAATTTCGCGAGCTTTGGTGACGTGGCGCGGGCGAAGCCATAGTCAAGCACATGGTGTGCCGGCTATGCCATAGCCGGCGTGTGGGATGCGGCTATGGCATAGCCGCACACCACGCGTCGGCTATGCATAGATGGCGCACCGCGTCTGCGGCTATGCACGCCATTTTGAAAATACGGCAAAATATTGTCCAAATCGATATTATACGGTATAAAGTTGTCTCAGATTTGAAATTTTGCCTGCTAACTCGCTATGCATATACGGTATATAGGCTCTGGTATTTACATGGGCCGACGGGGGGCCAGGCCCCATCACCCCCACCCCCAGAGCTCCGCCTCTGTTTGATCTTACCTGCAGAAACTTGTCATTCTTTGGATTGATCGGAGACACTGACGCTTCTTTTGGTCGGCTAGCTTGCATTGCTCCAACAATTGTATGTCATGCATGCACTATAACAACAAGTTCTTGAATTACTAGTTATCAATTGAATTAGTAGCGCTTGTAGATTGGAACATGCAACTTATCACCAACGGCGAGATGGGTCTGCTTCGCCACCCTTTCCACCTTTTGTTTTCCTCTTAAAAGGGAGTCAAAGCTGTCAATATCGTTCTTAAAGAGGGAGTGAGAGAGAGACAGACGGACGACAAGGTCTATTGCGTTAAGAACAAATTAACTTGTATTGCGGATCACAGGAGCCTGCAGGACGCTGCCATTAATCTCACATTTGTCATGTCACAGTAAGTAAAATGTCACTGTAAGTAATCCAGACCTCTTAAACTAATTTTGATGCCGAGTGAATTTCACGGCAAAGAAAATGGAATTTCACTGTGAACGGAACTACGGAAGTACATGCATTGACTCCACAGTCCAAGTCCACGCTTTATGGCACTACACGCTGCTGAAACCCGACCCTAAACCCGATGGATACTCGAAACCCGACGGGTATTCGATGGGTATTTAATTTGGATAAATCTTATCATTTAAAGACTCAATGGTAATAAGATCCCTTGATGTAGATAAAGGTCTATGCAAACTGAGGATAAAAAAATGAGAAGCCTTAGAACCTAAAGTTCCATATTGAAGCGCTATATGGGCACTCATGTATTTTACAAATTGCATCACACCTGATATTACATCTGCAGTAAATTTGCTGCCTAGACATAGTGCAACTCCAACTAGAAAGCATTGGGCTAGTGTTGAGACTTTACTTAATTAGTTACCTCTAATATACACAAGTTATTGGCTTATTTTACGAGAAGGACCAAGACTCGATTATGATGAGATATACAGATGTTGCATTGGCTATCTATCTGATCCTCATAGTGTCAAATCTTAGACTGTGTTTGTCTTTCTCTATGGTGATACATACATCCATTTCTTGGTAGTCTTTTAACCAGACCTTGACAGCTATTTATACCAACCATTCAGAGATAATATCATTATATGAAGCCTCATGTCAATATGTTTGGCTAAGACGTGTCATTATATCCAAAAGTTATATGGCATTAACACCATAGATACTCTCATAATTATCTACAAAGATAATGCTTTTGTATTGTACAAATGCAAATAAGTTAGTAAAGACTAATATCAGGTAGCCCTAAATTTTTCTATCCTCACGTTATCTATTTTCTTTCTTTTCCCATTATCTATTTTCTTTCTACTTTTACTCTTTCCGCCTTTTGTTTTCCTCTTCGCAAGAAGCCAAAGCTGTCATTGTCGTTCTTAAAGAGAGACAGGACGAGGAGTTCAACTGGACGCCTTCGAGACGTCGATCAGTCTGCGTCGAGAACAAATTAACTTGTATTGCGGATCACGGGAGTCTGCAGGACGCTGCCATTAATCTCACATTTGTCATGTCATGTCCTCCAGCTTTCCGTGCAGTAGCATCCCACTTCACCAGCGCCTGAAGCGAGTTATCCGAGGATGGTAAGCCGCACATACAGGTGCACATAATCTAACTTAAATTTAAATGCTAAATTAAATGCTGAAATTAAATTCAGAAAAGTATAAAAGTAAAAGTTTATTTCTTTGGAGAAAGGTTTACAAAACCTCACAATAAGACGGACAAAGCTCAAAGAAGCACACACAACCTTTCAAAAGGGGAGAGCTACCCCTCCCCCGCTATTTATACTACTAGAGTCATTCTCTATTCTTAGATGAGTTCAACTTGGCTCCCAAATAACCCCACCAAACGTTGAGATTAAGTCATCCTCTACCCTTGGATTAGTTTTATTTGGCCATCAAGAAACCTCATCAAGGGTTGAGATTAATTTAAACTAACTTGGCCACTACTCTATCTTTTAAACCGCAATTCAACCGCTCTTCTTGATCCGAACAGCTCCAAGCTTGTATCTCAGCCGTTCCCTTGTCTTCTAAGGTCGTAGCAACTCCGTCTCCGGTCATCCTCTGGCGATCCCAGACCGTTTGGACCTCCGCCTCACCAAGACCTAGTACCGTCGTCCTGCAACCTTAAAAATAAGGAAACATATCACATAGCAATACCTAACATGATATACAATAATTATTTAATTACTAAAAATAAATTATATTTCTAACTCAAATATAGTTAGATACTCGTCACCAAAGGCGAGTAGACCTTCGTATGGTCTTTCAGTCTTGGCAGTATTTGCTCGATTCATCGAGCAGAAGAACGTAGTGTAGAGGTACATAGCGATGTGGAGTGCTGGATGTGATGTGAGAGATAAGAAGGCATGCAGTAGCAGCTTACCACCACCCATAGCCTCTTCCTCTTCCTTCGCACCGCGTGGCTGCGAAAGGTCTCGATCGATATCGAGCGAGGATTTTCTTGAGAGTGCCGCGGTGAAACGACAGATCTCTTGGAGAGCTTCATCAAGTAGCTAGAGGTGTGCTACGGTAATTCCATTTCATTTTGGGGTCAATTTCAACCTGTGAATCTTTTGGCTGTAGGGTGAACTTGGAGAATCTTAATTTTGGCTGAGTATCGATCAACTCATACTAGGGTATTTTACTTATTTGAAGAATTTTAACGGTCGATCTGCAAAAGAAATTGCTGTTCGCTGGAGATATTGAATGGTGGTTAGGTACATGGCATTTGGATTGAGGACGTCAATCAACGGTGGGAACCACGTACGGGAATCCGACGCTGACGTGCCATGTTGAATATAAACACATGCAGTACGGTTCTCTTCACGGTTCACAAACAACTGACAGGCGAAAAATCAAGATGGAATGAAGTCGTCGGACTGTCGAACTCGGAGGAGACTATACTCCACTGATCACTGTCAAGAATCCAGTCCACTCAAACTAATTTTTATGAGGAGTGTATTTCACGGTAAAGAAAATGGTGTTACCATAGAGCACGGGTGGGTGCAGTAGTAGTACTTGTTATTTGGATTCCTTTGCCTTGAGACCTTGTTTTTCCTTTTTTGCTACGAGACAAACCTGCTTGTGCGTTTCCTTGCTGTTTACAGTAGCGGACAATTTGATATTTGGAATGGAATATTCCGCATTCTTGGATCCCCTGGTCCTGTAGCCCTACTGTTTCTATATAGAGTAGTCACGAGGCATATGAATGGGTTATGAGACAAATCTGTCAAGCGTATGCGATGACAATGGGTAACTTCTTGTATCTCAGCAGCGTATGGACGCCGATGGTTATGTCGTTCTTCATCGCTTCAAGCTTCCTTTGCAGCCATGGCGAACCAGACAGTCTTGGTATGCTCTGTTCTCTGCTATTATACATTGTTGATGCATATGCCCATCGCATACATATCAGAATTACTGGCTCGGCAAGCACAAGTTTGTAAACCCTGTTCCAACTTATAATTGGTATCTTTTAAGAGCAAAAAACAAATCGGAATACTGTGACAGACTTATAATTGGAACATCTACGTTCTTACCATGACAACCATTTATACCCTTTTTCGTATATATTCATTTTTCGTGTTCATCTCCGCAGGTTTCATAAGCATCGATTGTGGGTATACCACAAGCCCGGAATACACGGATCAGAGTACAAATCTAACATACGTAGCCGATGTGGGTTTCACTGATGCAGGATTAATCCAGACCGTCGACTTAGGGAACATGCCGCCTGGTCCACCACGGTACGCAACGGTTCGCTTCTTCCCGAATGGAACACGCAGCTGCTACAAGTTGCGGTCCCTAACACCTGGTGGAAAGAACTTCTTGAGAGCTGCCTTTGGCTACTGGAACTATGATAAACTACATACGCTTCCCGCCTTTGATCTCTATCTCGGGGTCAACTACTGGACCACAGTGAACATTACCGATGCCAGTAGAGCCTACGTCTTTGACACGATTGCTGTGTCTCCTGCAGAATACTTGCATGTTTGCTTGGTAAACATAGGGTTGGGAACTCCTTTCATCTCAGGGCTTGACTTGAGGCCACTCTCGGCAAATCTTTATCCGGAGGCCAATGTGACGCAGTCTCTGGTTTTGCTTAGCTATTTCCGTGACGACACAGTTGGTTTTGGGTTCAACCGCTACCACTTTGGAACTGATGATTACGACATCAGGTGAGCTAACCTACAAAATTTGCTAATATCATATATGTTTACTTTTTTATCTGCTTAATTGTTAGTTTTTTGGTTAATAAGCTAGGTTCCCAGATGATTTCTGCGACCGCATATGGCAGAGGTACGAAGAGAATCCCAACTGGAGAAACATATCCGACAAAGTCAATGGCATAGTCCAGAACTCCCCAAACGACACCTATAACGCACCATCTGTTGTGATGCTTAGTGCATCTACTCCAGTGAATGCCTCAAGGATGGACCTGTCGTGGACTTCGGACGCATCCATGAACGTTGGCGTCGACCCTAAGTACTTCGTTGTACTCTACTTCGCTGAGGTGGAGGCTAATGCGTTACGGCAGTTCCATGTCATTGTGGATGACACCAGGTTGGCTGCTGCGTTCAGCCCACAGTACATGCTGTCTACTGTTCTCTCAGGGACTGTGCAAGGCCCAGGCCAGCATAACATCTCCCTCCTGGCAACGCAAGAATCCAATCTTCCGCCTTTGATTAGCGCTATGGAGATATTCTTGGTGCGGCCACTGAATGAATCTTCCACTGACTCTATAGACGGTATATATAATAACTTTGACAAGTTATTTTTCCTTCCCAATTGTCCACATGCTACCATAATTTATATTACTATTTGCTATTCACACACTAATTTAAATTTAAGTAAGCGACAATGTTATACTTAGTTTAAATTTTGCATGTATGGAATGTTTCTTCACCTCACTAAGTGATTGACTGCACCTGTGCTTTTCCTCCGTTTTTATTTGTTATCTTCAGCCAATGCCATGATGGCTATCCAGGCAAGTTATTCTGTGAAGAGAAACTGGGAGGGTGATCCATGCGCCCCCGCAGCTTTTGCATGGGATGGACTCAACTGCAACTATACTCCTCCCAGGGGTTCGCCCAGAATAACAGCCTTGTGAGAGTTCTGAATGAACAACATCACTCCATGTATATGCTGCTGAAATTTTTTTAGACTTGCACCAGAAAGTTAGGAAATGAAAATCACGGAGCGTACACACTGATTTGTATTTTAATGGTTTGATCTTACCTGCAGAAACTTGTCATTCTTTGGATTGATCGGTGAAATTGACTCTTCTTTTGGTCAGCTTGCATGGCTCCAACACTTGTACGTTATGCATAATGTCTTTCCGGACACCTCGCACTATAACAAGTTCTTGAATTACTAGTTATCAATTGAATTAATAGAGCTTTTAGATGGGAACATGCATGACTGCATAATGCTCGGCCTCTACCAGTAAACTTCACCAACAAATTGCTATAGGAAGCCTACAAGGCTAGAGCTCATAACATTATCATTTTTTAGTTGATTTTCATTATATAAACATATCGGCCTAACCTTTTCGAACACGTTAAGCATATCAAGTCTTCGTTTCGGTGCTTCCTTTACTTAGTTGAGTTAAGTGCTAACCGTCCTTCATGGGATAAGAACGACTAGATTCTTCGAGGGAGAGGAAGAAGAATTCTTGTTTGTCGCTGCTTGATCGCCAAACCATGCACCCAATCCTCCTCTTAAATAGGATTGGCTCCTAACCTAAGAAGCCTGGAACCCGGAACCATACGGGGTTCCTCATTCCGGAACGTGGAACGGGAACTAGCGGGAACCATGCATCATGCACCGGCAGGCACAGGGGCGTGCAATTCGTCCTACAAGGATGCCTGTAACCGTTTCTTCTGGATACAGCTCCATACCAAAGCAGACCAACAATATCCCCACACAGGGGCCATTAACAAATGGTTCGTCTTCAACAACCATACATCATGCACCTGCTTCATCAAATGCTGTTGCTGCCCATTTGGGCAGTCATAATCTTCACACTGCTGCCATGCAGTGTGAAGATTAGAAACATCGTTCCGCATTTTCGTTTCAAAATCACATGGTTCGCGTTTCGGACGTCGAACAATTCGAGGAGGTATACCCCCTTCGTACCATGTTTCTAAAAAATGTTGACCCTCGTTCCGCGTTCCCGTTCCTCGATCCCATCGTCCTGGGAACCTGGCTTCTTAGCTCCTAACAATCACCACTAATTAAGGGATGTGATAAGAAATGGCAATATATACACTAGCTAAGTATGGGATACAATAACTAATATAGAAGTCTTTGAATACTCCAGCTGGGCGGCTTGGCCAGGCCGGCCGCTGATATTGACGCCCTACCATAACACTCACTCCAGAAGTTTAAACTCTTGAAAACAGGGGAATTTAGTATGCTCTCACACCGCAACATTTGTTTGCAAGTGCTTCATGCTGCTTATTTCCAGGGATTTATCTCACAATAATCTGTCAGGATCAATACCTGATATTCTGGGTCAAATGCCATCACTTACGTTTCTGTAAGTTCTCTTGCTAATCAGACTTTACATTGCATATTGTAACACACAAAACCCTTTTTATCCTTAGTTCTCTTCTTTCGTAGGGATTTGTCAAACAACAACCTCTGTGGAACAGTTCCTACTAGTCTGCAAGAAAAATCTGACAGCGGGGCGGTGATACTAAAGTTTGCACCTGTTTCCATCATATTTTTTTGTAAGCAACGTATCATGTGCATGCTGAAATATTTGGTGAAAATATAGTGCATGATCAAATTCATCCTATACTAGAAGTTAAAAAACAAACTTGATCATGAACAGGAACTATTCCTGTTCATGATCAAGTTTGTCTTTTTTATTACTCTTAGCACAGGACGAATTTGATCATGAAATTTTATATGTAGATGGGGTAAGCTGATATGTACATCCATGATTTTTTTCAGAATTTTTTGAAACTTTTCTTAGTTGGTGTGCACCAGGTTTTCACCAAATATTTGTGTGCACAGTGATACGCTTCTTTTTTGTAGCCCCTTCATGGATGCAATTTATTATATTTCGTGCTATTCAGAATAATACTTGCATTAAAGTTAACATGCCATGTCATGCTGCTTTATCAAATAAGAGTGCAAGGGGCATTTTGATGAAAGAGGCGGTAATTTTTATTAATTTAGCTCCCTGTAATTTTCAAGAGGGTATAGTTGCGTCCTTAGTTCTATTTTAATCACGTATATATAATCTCCATAGAAATGATAGTTATTTTATTTTATTTTGGAATACGTGAGCTCAACTGTGTGGTTCTATTACAAAAGAGAGCGCTCATATTTGATTTATTCGATTGTCAGGTAAATATTTGTGGGTTCTTTTTTTTTTCATTCATTAGTTAGGTCATTAAAAAAAAAAAGGGGATCATGCATTCAGGCAGCATTAATTTGATGTATTCACTTCTATCACTTAACTGTACTTCCAAATTGCTTCCAATTATGTTGGCTATTTGACCCATCAGCATTCAGTTTTCTAGGACCGGCAGCAATAACCCAAACCTTATGTCAAAATCATACCAGTTTTTGCTGCTGGGATCTCTCACTGACATGCTGGTCCAAACCCTAGCAAATGGCAAAAATGAGATGATGGCATGAGTTAGTGGCAAAAACTTAACTTTTAGCATGCCTTGTGATGCTGCTTATTTATCAAATAAGAGTGGACGAACGATTTTAATGAAAGAGGCAGTTTAGTAGTTTAGCTCCCTGTAATTTTTGAGAGGATACATTTATCCCTTTCACTTCTAATTTAATCGCCCAAATGTTCATGGAAACCATATTTAGTTTTTTTTTAAAAAAAAAACGTAACCTCAAATGTGTAATTCTATTACAAACGAGAGGGCTCATATTTGTTTTATTTGAATGGCACGTGAATCTTTGTTGATTCTGGTGTGTAACTCTAGAAAGGGTTGATGCAGCATTTGTTTTATTCAGTTTTATCACTTGACTCGACTAATATTTACTTCAAATTATATTGTGATCTTTACCTATCAGCACTCTGTTTGCTAGGACTGGCAATAATACGTGCAACCCGATTTCGAACCAAAGGAAAAAGACCAAACTTGATGTGATTCTTGGTTCAGTAGGTGCCATAATAGGTCTACTGCTTGTGACTCTACTTATACTTGTCATTTGGAACAGAAGAAGGAAGAGACAAGGTAACTAAATTCGCAGTTCTTCATCAAGGGAATTTAGCAGTGCTAAAGGAATTTAGCTTGCACAGCATTCATCCTTCACAGTGCTAACATATGATGAGTGATTTTGCCTGCCACCTCCAGATGTTAAGACCCGGACGTTCAAGTACAAGGATCTCAAAGCCATCACGAATGGCTTCAAAAATGTAATCGGGAAGGGCGGATATGGCCTTGTCTATATTGGCTATTTGGAGAATAGAACTGCTGTTGCTGTCAAGGTTGAGTCACAAACATCTTCACAAGGGAATAAGGAGTTTTTGGCTGAGGTAAATACACCACTAATTAACTGTACAGTTAGATGGCTTAATATATCATTGGATGATAGGAATTGTGTGCACCTCGATAAATTAGCAAAATAGCAATAAAGCTATTCAAAATATTAATTAGTTTTCTTCGTGAATTATATGTATATACTGCAGGTTAATCACTTGACCAGGATTGATGATCACAACAACTTGGTGCGTTTAATTGGTTATTGCGAGGATAGGAAACATCGATGCCTCGTGTATGAATACATGGATGGGGGAAACCTAGAGGACCGGCTCAGAGGTTGGTAAATGTTTGCCCAACTCAGAGGCTGCATGACATTTAACCAGAATTGCAATATGGAATGAACACGATTCGCGTGTAGGCCTGCTCAATCACCAAACAAACTTTCTAGGTCTAAGGTTTCTTGCTTTAATATCAAGTTAATCCTGTTGCATGCGCCAAATGCGCCAAATGGTTGGTTCAAAAGTTAATCCTGTAGGCCTGCAAGTTTCCCAGAGCTCCCTGTATGTGCGCTCGTTAATTTCTTTTTCTTTTTTCTTTTTTCTTCTTTTTCTTTTTCTCTGTCCTCTCCTAGCTTTTCTTGGTTTCGCTGCTTGTTCGGTTGTACTTTCTCCTCTCTTTAATGCATGGCAGAGCTTCTGCCGGTTACGTTAAAAAAAAAAAGAAGCTTAACCTGTTAGCAAACAACTGCATGTATATAGGGTTGCCAAGCATACTCGAACATGTAGGCTATCAGCCCAACCATCTATTTAAATTCCCCTATTTCTTGTTCACAGGTCAACAAGATGCTCCAATTGAACCCCTTACTTGGCTGCAACGCCTTAACATTGCACTGGGATCTGCGAGCGGTACACAGCAAGTTTTGATTTTTAGTACTGCAATACTCAACATTATGTACTCAACATTATGTATTCCATGTTTGAGTTGTACGTGCGTGTAGGACTGGAGTACCTGCACAAGTCCTGCAGTCCACCGTTGATTCACAGAGATGTGAAGGCCCGAAACATCCTTCTGAATGCAAATCTCGAAGCCAAGATATCTGATTTCGGGCTGACAAGGGCTTTCAGCAGTGAAATAGAAACACACACAACCACCGTGCCGGGTGGTACCCCTGGATACCTGGACCCAGAGTATGCATGTTCTTGACCCTCTGGTTTCAGTATGTAATGTAGTAGATGTGAGTCTGATGTGAGTGTTACGCCTGGGCAGGTATTATACAACCTCTCGTCTAAGTGAGAAGAGCGACGTGTACAGCTTTGGAGTTGTTCTGTTGGTGCTCATCACAGCGAAGCCAGCGATCATCACCATCAACAACACAGAGGTAAACATTACACAATGCGTGCGCGAGTGGCTCTCGAGAGGATATATTGAGAGTATCACTGACTCGAGGATAAGAGGCGATTGCGATCTCAACTCCGTACGGAAGGTGGCAGAGTTGGCGCTGCACTGCACGAGGCCCGCGAGACAAGACCGGCCAACTATGACAGAGGTTGTGGCGGAACTGAGGGAGATCTTGGAACTGGAGCTCTCGTCGCGTTCCATTGGGACAAGCGGTTCAGCATCTGCTGACGCCCAATCTGTTGTTGTGCTTGAGGCAGAACAGATCGAAGAAACATCAGCGCGGTGACATGGATGAATTGCCCGTCCTATTAATTTACTTGGAAAGTATGAATTATTAGCACATTACATAAACCTTGCTCATGAATTGTTGTTATTGCAATGTGATCATAAAACCTACCGACCAGGGACTAACGACGAGCATTTCATTCATCAGTTGCATCAACCGGAATTTTGTTTCTCTCCCTCACCCTCTTGTTCCGAGAAATTTTTGAATTTTAATCCACCGCATTACTTAGTTTGATAACATTCAGTAACACTTGACGCCTTTTGTTGCTTGTTTGATTATTCATATGGAGTAGTATTTAGTTTCTGTTACTTTCCGTGGCCGTAGACGTTGAGGAAGGACATGACGACCACGGTGTACATGCCGAGTCGCATGCCTCCCGTAGAGAGCCCTCGTCCTTGTGCAAACCCAGAACACAGTCACTGAGATACTAGATTCGTCCGGGGCTAAATCGGTTTCATTACTTGACAAATAAACAAACTTATGAATTTAATTCGTAAACGCGCATAATAGAAATATCGTGTGGTAGAGAACAAAAGCGGTAAAAGCTACAGTAAAAATGGATAGGCATGAAGCACGATGCATTAAGATAGAGCCAGTTGAAGCAACTTCCGGAGACAAGTCTTTAGAGCATAAGGCAGCCAGGCTCCAAGCTTATAAGGCAAACTTTCGAGGCAAACCACACAAGCAAGCACCACCGGTCAAAGCCTCCCACGGCAAGCCAATCAGGCCACCAGCACTAAGCAGGCTCCAAGCTTAGGCACAACAAGGGGCAACCACAGGAGCCAGGAGGTTAAGATCAAACCCAAGCTAGCCAGGAGCAAGGGCAAGAAGGCAGCCAACTCTGCATCACCATCGTTAGCACCATTTCTTTCCCACAGCTAGCATCTCATTCCATTCACTATGTGTCACAGGTAAATCCCCCAACCGCAGTAATAGCAAGAAATCAATTAGAGACTAAACATTAAGAAATGGTCTTAGTTTATAGTGATTGCAAATGGCAGCATCGTACATCCCTACGGTATTGTCTCACTCCCCGTTGTGCGAAAAAAACCGCAGGTATCGCCACGACACTGGTAATTGCCGTCCGACTAATTTAGAATCATCATAGACCATTAAGCACCACAAAAAAAGATAAAATTATGTAGAGTAAATTAAAAGACAGTAATGTCAGTAGGGGGGAAATTAGAGGGGAAAATCGGCATGGAGGGGTAACCGGGGCTCGGTTGAGCCGAACAGGCAGGAGAGGGCATGGGGGTGGACCGCGAGGGAGCCAAGCAAGGCGGGAGGCCACCAGGCGGCGGTGCCGGCAAAGCCCAGGGCTTGAAGACCTGGAAGCCAGGGCATGGCCAAGCCGGTCGAGGGCTTCACAGGGAGACACGGGCACAAGGCCGAGCTCGGTTCCAGAAACTGAGAGGAAGGGAGTCAGGTGGACGAGCAACCAAGCGCACAGTGCCGTGGCTTGAGAGGGGACTGCGTCGTGGAGAAGGAGGCGTGGGCCAGGGCTGTCCCGGCCAAGGATGGGCGAACGTGGGCAGCGATACTTGTCGCAAGACTGCCAAGCTCGGTCCACCGCAATGCCACGGCGAAGATTCCAGCTTGATTGGCTTGCCACGGCAGAAGTTGGGCAAAGGGAGCGCGGAAAGGGCTGGGGAGGCGGGCCGCCACGGCGGAGAATTGCCCACAAAATCGCTGCTGTGGCAAGGAATTGGCAGCGAGGCGCGGTGAGTTGGCTGCCCACGGCTTGCCCGGATGCTGCCGTGGCAGCGAAAAACCGGCAGAAACATTGCGGCGGCAGCCGGCAGGGAGTTTCAGGCTCACGCGAGGAAGAAGGGAGGGAGGCCGCTGGCAGGTGGGGCCAAGGCTCGCGGTGGCTGCCAGCGGGCCAGAGGAGTCTGTGACACAAGAAGATGGCAAGCGGGACCTGCACGGCAGTAAGGATAAGAACGGAAATGGAAAAAAAAATGTTTCTGGTTTCTGGACAGCAAGGCAGTTTTGGATTTAATTGAGCATACATACTTAGGTGAAAATTTTTAATACTTTTTGAGGAGGATAATTCTGGGCTAATGATGTTTTCGTAAAATTTTTGGCTTGAGATTTGAGCTGAGGAATTTTGCAAAATTCTGACAATGTTACTGTTTGCTTAAAGATCATTCTGTTTTTGATTTTCTAACGGTATCAAATTGTATCAAAATATTCCAAAAATTTTACTGAATGATTTTTCGAAAATTTGGGATAATACTAAAAAAAATTTAGGTCAAGATCTTGCGTAATTATTTTTATAAAATTCATATATTGATTCTGTGCCAAAATTCAATTGCTGGTTCTAATTCTCTAATAAATAAGAAATGAATTAAAGTTTTTATGAAACTTTTCAGAGATGAAAATGAGAGCATTTAGGGTTTTAACAAATTTCTTCCAGAGTTTGTTGCAATTGAAAGCTTTGGGTTTGAAATTTTATAGCCCTTGTTTGATATATTTGAAATGCTTTTGACAAATACAGAAAACCCAGAAATTCCAAATCAAACTCAAATGAAACTCAGAAAGGGCCCAAATATTTGAATTAACTTTATTGTACTTGGGATGTTACACTGGATCCACCGGACGCAAAGTAAAATGACAATGTCTTCAACCTCTTCATCATACATTTCTATTACATCAAATTGAGTCTAATCAATTAATTATTAAATGTATAAGTTGTTCAAATCATCCACTTTGGCTAAACTTACTATCAGTGAGAGTAGTCTTAATATCAAAGAAAATTACCTTTGGGATTGGAAATTGTGGAGCATTGTTTGAATGATTTTGTTGCTTCATTGACCTCATCTTTCGGCCGGGATTGGGCTAGGCTAGTCAAGCGAATACAGTATCAGGCCTCAAGCCCAAATCAGAGTAAATAGTAATTTACATTGTTATTTAGGCTAGGTCTCAGGTCCAAGCCCCAGTGACCCGAGCCCAGCTCCGCCCTGAGTATGGACTGTAATTGATAGGGCTGATAAAGGCTGATGTAGTTTTGATTCTTGTAACTATAATAAAAAGCTCATTATTCGTGTAAAATTCTAAATTCTCTATCGTTGTATATTTGTACCGCCAAGCTTTCTGAAGTAAAATTGGGTTCATGATTTCTAACACCAAAAGGTTTTCTGAAGTAAACTGCAAACTATGGACTCTAATAATTACTTTCCTTCTGCGCAGAACCTGAGCAGGTTTCTGAACTGTGGAAGGTACTCACTGCCAATCAACTAAAGGAGGACTAAGTTGCAAAAACCAGGGACCGGATCATATCAGACTACAGTGATAAAGAAAGCAATTTATTTTATAGAGACTGGATTCAACTAAAACGTTGCAATTATTGGCTGCATCAATCAACAATGCTGAATTACTGGCTCATTACTCGGTACCCAGGAGACAGCTTTCACGCCTAAATGCCAAACTGGAAGATGGTTGCTGTCACTTGTCAGTTTGAAATGTTTGCCGCTCCAGTTTGGAGGATTGGTTTGTTCACATCGAAGACAGAAACTAGAGGTAGGGCCAAATGTTGACAGAAAGAAGTATATATTGGCCTAATGAACTCCCAAAACTGAAGCTGGAAAATGCTCAAAAGACTTGAACTCTCCATTGATCTGCAAGTTCTACGTGAAAACATGCAAAGAATTCATTTCCTTTTAACTGTGTATGAAAGGTGGAAGAATAACAAGTGCAGTGAAGGTTGTAACTGGTAAGCTCTTGAAGTAGAAAACAACAGAGAAAACAGAAGTAAAAAGGGTGGGAGAAGGTGGCCAGCTAATCCTAGGCATTGATCCGCCGGGGGAAAGCATCAGACGGCCAGGCGCAGCAGCCCCGCGATCCAATGGCCCCCTTTGCACAGCCCCAACCACATATTCACATGTTCATCAGCACAAGTTAACGCATGATAAGATCATAACTGGGGGCATTTGTGGTCTTGGCATAGGGCTCATCAGTAGATGTCATCTTATCGTTGCTGACGTAATGGACCATTAGCGAGCAGATCGTAACCTTGTGGCTATGATTTCGACATGTAGATAGTAAATTGTATGCTGCAGCTGTCTAAGATACTCTCATTGTGCTCAATTTTGCAGGTATGGTCGGATCTTTATGCAGCCAGCCGGGTGTGATATGCGATCAGTTAGCCGGGTGCTGTATATTTCTTTATGGTGTGAACAGGGGAGGAGTCTTATGCTCAAAAGCCAGCCATCACACCTACCAAATACGTACGACTTAGTTAGGGATTGGTCTTGACATGAAATGTTTTAATAGCTTCATGCAAGCTTAAAAAAACTGATGACAAGCAGATCATTTTGCCTTGGTTTGCCTTGGGTATGCGGTATGCCCCTAATGCACCCAGTTAGCAACGGATTGTCATGACTTGTGGCACAGACTGTACACTTCGCTGGCTTAACATATGCTCCCTTGGGTTACAAACACATATCGCTTTGAATATAGATATGGTCTCTAAAACACAACTTTGACCACTAATATTTAATGTAATATGTTTATAAAACCTAATAAAATTATAATATTATGAAAGTAATTTTCAAGACTAATCTATACATATGATTTGTATCCAATTTAAATATTTAAAACATATTGATAGTCAAAGTTGCAAAAGTTTGATTGTACTTTCGTCTAAAGCGACATGTATTTGTATATAGTTTTGTTGCATCACAGGTGATATTGCACTCATAAACTTTGCAATGTTCGTGACATATGTTCCATGATTATTTCATAAGCTGTTCATTTGTACAGAAATCAGGATTTTATTAAATAGAAATAGAAATTGATTTGCCACTATTGTATCACCAGAATTACTTGTTATTTGGATTCCTTTGTGATTTGTTTTTTTCTCTATTTTTTTAAATAATATTATTTTATTTACAAATTGCGATATTAATACACGGATTAAAAAATTACGAAATAATATCCAATCGCCATAATCGTTTGGCGAATAATAAGTAGTTGCCAAACCATTCGGCGACCATACGAGATCGCCAAACAATCTGGCGACAACGGCTGATCATCCTACTCTCGCGTTAATACTGCTTTTGAACGGTTAACAGCGACGTCAAATTGTTGTCGCCACGGTTGCTCGACGACCACTAGTTGTCACCAAGCAGTTTGGCGACCACTTTGTAAAAATTTGAGATTAAATTTCTTTATAATGTTGGAACGTATAAAATTTATAAAATATTAAAAATTAATATAATATTAAGGCGAGATATTATGTACATTAATTTCGTTCACAAATTCGTGTTAACCTTGAAGCGTTAACTAATAAAAATTGTACAATAATTTTGTAAAATTTGAAAAATATACCATGCGTTGCTTCCTCAGACTCCCTCGTCTACTATGTCACCGTCGATGAAAATCTACCTCTCTAGCTTTGTGAAAATTGAGTGCAACTCACGCAACCTTCATTTTGAAAATATAGAGCGATTAGAATTCGAAATAGTCTTTTGAAGTAAACTTTGGCCATTAATTTATGTTATAATATATTATGAATTGTTACGAAACAAACAACCAAATAAATTAATCCGATATTTGCCACCCTTCAACGTGAAAATTCGATGCCATGTACAAAAAATGCCACTCCAGTGGCATGATTTGTACATGGCGTCGAAGATTGAAATTGAAGAGTGGCAAATTTCTAAATCTCCCAACAATAATTGAAAGATCAGTGAAATATGAATCAATTGATATCTCTTTTGTAAATTAACTAATGAATATTGCAAATTTCATTGTTCTTCATTATCTTTGACGACAAATTTCACGAGAAATCATATTAAAACAGTGAATACATCATTTATATTAGAAAGCGTAATAAGTATGTGAACAACACGAAGGATACAGAAACCACAGACCATAAATAATTTGACAAACGACATTCCATAAATATAATAAAGGTCCAATATTCCCGCAAGTACATAACATATGCTAAAATGATACTACGAAAATAAGTTACATAATACTACAGAAATAAGCTGTTACGGCGGATAATAACATAGTCCACGCACTTTATTACAGCTTAAAATTAGGACGGGCATAACATAACATCTACTGGGTGCATCGAGGCCATTTTCCTTTCGCCCATGCCTCTGGTGGGGCTTCTCTGGCACGACGTGCCCTCTCTCGCTTCCTCTCTCTTTCGGCCTCCTTCTCCTATGCTTCCTTCCTACGTGCCTCCTCGCGTGCGGCGTCACGCTGCTGTTGAAGTTGTTGCCTGAACTCGTAATCCCGGGTTGCCTGATCCAGGAGCCTTTGGTCTTCGGGGTTGATTTCCTCATCGAACCACTGCTCAAATTCACACAGTGGCGGAGGCGACTGCATGAAACTTAAATTAGCATAGTTTTATGTACAAATATTACGAAACACGTATGATTGTTACCAGCTGCCGAGCCCTGAGGCTCTTCTCCGATGGGTCGAAGGCGTAGTTGCGGCACATCCAATACCTCCTCTTCCATGTCGGAGTTTCGCAAGAGTGGACAAGTCTGCAAGGATCTCCGCACAGACACATCGGTGGGACAACCCCGAGAGGTACGAAGAGGTCCTGGTACGCAATGTTGCGCGGCCACGCCGAAATGCCTGCCTCTTCCTTCGCCTTCCCCTTTCCCTTTCCACTTGCACGTCTCGGCATGTTCGGTTGATCCTCTACTTCTTTTCTCTCTTCTCTCGGTTCACCCTTTCCTCGTGGTCTCGCTATGTGGGAAGGAAGGCAGGCGGGTGGTTTGAAGGGCAATTATCGCCCTTATATAGGGCCGCTATCGCCGTTGTTCGAAAAAGGCGAAATTGCGGCGTGTTGTCATTTCATCCTAAAAGCGATGGGTGTCATGGCGTTGCCACTTCGCTTCGAGAAAGCCGATAGCGACTTGTTGTGGCCTCGCTCAAGAAAGTCTGTGTGCATCGTTCTTTGTCTAAGCGTGTTGTCGTTTGATCCGGAAAAGCGGTGCGCAGCGTGTTGTCGAATCGATCTCGAGGAGGTGGGCTGCGGCGTGTTGTCGAATCGTCTCGAGAAAGCTGCAACGTTCGTGTTGTCATGTCGCATTAACATCGGAAAGGTAAAAAGCATGAAAAAGCACTATTAAAGACGTAAATATAACGAGCAAAGTAATAAAGCGAGAACAACACTATAAAGATCGTAAAATAGTACAAAGTAAGAAAGAAAAATAGGACCCTAGTCGGCGCACCCCTCATCAGAGACCCCGTCTTTGCACCCTACCACGACCCTCTTGACCTACGTGTTGAGGCTTGCATCGTCAAGGGGTGGTGGCTCTCGCGATGGCGCGCTGCCGTAGTCTCGAGGGGTCAGAACGCTACACCGATCGATGGTCTCGGGAGGCAACGCGTTGTGAGATCATGTGATGAAAAATTGGTTGAATGGTGAAAGTGGCATTGCTAAGTGATTTTAATTATGGCATGTGTGGTGCTTGTGCATGTGCTATGTTGAGATTATTATCATCTTTGGTGATAGCATGATGGAGTTTTGCTTAATGCAATGCACTCGTGTGAGTGGTTGCATGGATTAATCTTGAGTCAAGTCGTAGACTTGTGCTCGACGCGTTGTTTGTTACTTCATGTGCGTGTGTTGCTCGAGGCTTAACGTGGTCGATGACGGACCGAACTAGGTTCATGGAGAAACCGAGGTTCGAGACTAGGTTCGTGGAGGAATCGAGGTCTTGGTGGTCAAGGATGTCATGCGGGACGTTCGGGCTAGAGAACATGCATATGAAGATTTGGTTAGTCACGTATGTGCAAAGCAGGGCCGATCATGCGTGTAAAGTTTTGGTTTTGGCCATGTTGGGCCAAGTTGAGATAGATCTGAACTCTTTCCATGTTGGAAGTGGAGTTGTATTCAATCTCTGTGTGTTTGTTCTCAGATAAATAGGGAGGTGTCCCTGCTTATTCTAGAGCGTTCAGTATTAGGTTTGTACTCTTGTGTGGGAGTACTTTAGACAAAAGAAATAAAGATCAATCTAGCAATCCAAGTATCTCGTGTGGATGAGTTTTCTTGCGTGAGTTTTGACACCACAGCAAGTGTGAAGAAAACAAATCAAGATTGATCGTGCATGCTCGCATCGCGTCAACTAGAAGATAGATGATGATCTGGACATGATCTTGCTTCGGTGATTAGAAGATTGATCCGTGGCAACTGAAGCCCTCTCGGTGTTTGGTCCGTCACTGACCTTGAAGGTGAAATTTGGTTTCTCGTCATTAGATGCATTAGTCTAATTGCGAAGGTAATATCTCTAGATCCATACATCCGATTGGATTGATTCTTATTGGGTTTGATTCATAATTGAATCTAGTTTCTACAGTTAAAATTTCATATCAATCCAACGGTTAGATCTTTGGTAATTAGTGGTCGCCCAGATTGCTAACCTGGTCACCAAACAGTAGATCGCAAATTGGTTTAGTCATCTTGTGAAGAACATAACTTTAGATCCGTAGCTCCGATCGACCTGATTCTTTTTTTGTTCACTTTGGAATTGAGTCTAATTTCTACAGTTAAAATTTCACATCAATCCAATGGTTAGATCTTCTGTAATTTGTGGTCACCCAGATTGATGTCCTGCTCGCCCGACTGCTCGCGTGGTCGCCCGGATTTAGTCATCTTGTGAAGAACATAACTTTAGATCCGTACATCCGATTGACCTGATTCTTTTTGTGTTAATTGCGGAATTGAGTCTAGCTTCTATAGTTAAAATTTCACATCAATCCAACGGCTGGATCTTCCGTAATTACTATTGTAGTAGATGTGTATCGGTCTGCTCGCCCAGATCGCGCGTGCGTGGTCGCCCAACAGTGCGTGGTCGCCCAAACTCGTCCTACTGCTCGCCCAAGTGCCCAAACTGGTCGCCCAGGTGTCCTCATCGCTCGTCCAAGTGCCCAAACTGGTCGCCAGTGTCCTCATCGCCGCCAGTGATCTCATCGTCGCCTAAGTACCCAAACTGCCGCGCCAGTGCTAAACCGGTCGCCAAGTGTTTCATTGGTCGCCAGATGGTCTATTTGTTTCCCAACCGCATAAACCGATTTCCAAGCAATTTGAGTTTAAATTGGGGTGTTTGAAAAGATCGAAAATTTGATTTTAGCTTCCGTGCAATCATTCACCCCCTCGATTGCTACATTAGTATATTTCGATCCTACAAGTGGTATCGAGCAAGGTTTTTCTAATTAATCTTAGCGGTGATTAGAAGCGTAGCGATGGATAGGTATTCGACAAAACCTTGTGTTTTCGATGGTGTTGATTTTCGTTTTGGAAAGCAAAGATGGAGGCATACATTCAAGCTCGGGGCTTTGCAATCGGGAGAAGGTGTACAAACCATATCAAGTTCCCGAGAATGATCAAGTCAATGAAACCAATCAAGCACAAAGTTGAAGCGAATAGCGAGCATGAAATTTGATCATCCAAGGTTTGGGAAGAAGTGACTTCGATCGCGTGATCCATCTCAAGTCTCGATATGAGGTATGGAAATCTCTTTGTGATTATCATGAGGATCTAACACTATCAAAGAGGTTTGCCAAGATATATATAAGAAAGAATACATGCAATTTGAGATGAAGTCCGGTGAGTCACTAGATGATTTCTTTGCACGCTTCAATAAGATCCTTAGTAACTTACGTCTTTGTTGGAGTTTACTTTGATGAGGCTACTAATGCTAGACAATTGCTTGGTGCATTAGACATGTCTATTTGGAAGATGAAAGTTACATCCATCGAGAATCAACTATCATGAGTGACCTTACTGTAGATGTTCTTTTCTCTAAGCTAAAAACTCATGAATTGGATGTTCTTGCTAGGAGGACTGATTATAAATCAATTGCATTGACCTCTCAATCTAGCATGTCTCAAAATAATGCTTCTTCAAGTTTTGTCTTGTCCTTCTTGTCTTCACTAACCGATGAACAGATTGAGGAATTTCCGGAAGAAGACTTGGCATCACTTTCTTCTCGTTTTTATAAAGCCTTGCAGAATGTGAGAATGAGAAAGAAAGTTGGTGGTGGCCCTCCAAGGTGCTATGAGTGTGGTGATCTCAACCACATGCGTTCAAATTGTCCTAAACTCGCAGTAAAGCATCAAGAGAGGAGGACAATGACAAACTAAAAGAGAAGAAGAAGTTTTTCTAAGAAATAGAAAGAAGAAGAGCTTCATCAACAAAGAAAGTTGTCCACGGGTCCTTTCGCTCTTGAACAAGTCAATTTGAGTGATGTGGATTAGGAGAGCGGTGAAGATGATACAACAACTCCAAGCAAGCATGAATTGGCAGGGTTGTGTCTCATGGCTAGGAGTGATGTAAGCTTCACCGAGGACGATCATGACAGCGATTGCAATGAGGTAGAACCTTCTTACGATGAATTAACTATTACTGTTGTTCGTCTTGGAAAGTTGCTTGACAAACGCGACAAGAAGATTAAGAAACATGATGTTCTTGTGGAATCTTTGAATCTTTGAAATTGTTAGATTTAAATCTTTGATTCTCGATGATGATGCTTGCAAATCATGTGACTTAATTCTGATGAGCTTCTTGTGCTTAGGAAAGAACATGTTTCTTTGTTAGAACATGTCAATGCTGAAAAGAAAGAAAATGAGAAACATGTTAAAAATGCTAGCTGTTCAACTGTTGATTTGCATGATACAACTCATTGTTCTAAATGTGCTATACTGGAATTGAAGTTGCATGATGCAAATGCTAGGGTGTCTCAAATGACAGATGCTATGCTCACTCATGAAGTTCTCTCATGCTCAACTTGTCGCAAACAGAAAGGAAAAGTGGATGTTCCATGTAATAACTGTTTAACTCTTTCTCGAAAGGTTGATTACTTGGAAAAATCTTTAGAACGGTTCACTACTGGAAAGAAAAACCTAAACATGATTTTGGATCAATCAAAAGTCAGTACTCATCACAAAGGTTTAGGTTTTGATTCTTATGCTCATCATAAATCACATGCTCCAACTGTTGTGAAGGCACTTGAAAGTGGAAAATTTGAAATTGTCAATGAGCCTAAGAAAACTGTTTTCAAATCTGCTGGTGTGTTATCTTCTACTATGATGGATGCAAATGTTACTTCTGTTTCTAAACCTAAACATCATGTTAAGTACACTTGCACTCATTGTGGTAGAGATGGACACTTAGTAGATTTTTGCTTTAGACTAGCCAAACAGCAAAAAAAAGAAAAGGCTAAGGCTAGGTCTAATTTCAGGAAGGCACATTTCACACCTCATTTTGTGCCTAGGGTGATGCAAACATCTTTTGTTGCAAGAAACACAGGAAAGAGCAAATCTGATTTTGTGAACAAGCATCCTCATTTTGTGCCTAGGGTGATGCAAACACCTTTTATTGCAAAAAACACAGGAAAGGGCAAATATGTTTTTGTGAACAAGCATACACGTGTTGTGCCTACTCGTCGTGTGTCTCAGTACTGGATTCCTAAATGCTTTATTTCTAACCCCAGTATCGAGGCGTCGACATCTTCTTGTGCTATGTAGGCTTTTTCGAGATTGGGTTGGAGAACGAAACTTAGTGGATCTTGATCTTTTGCAAGATAGGATCAAAACTTGGATGGTTCTCACCCTTGAGATGGTTTCCAAAAGGCAGGTACAAGAATTTTTCACCTACACTGTGAGCTATTTTTACACACTCATGTCTTTTACATTCACAGATATATAATTGTGGCATGAGATGAGATAGTTGTTCATATGCTCATTTGTATCCCCTGGCATGTTCAATAATGTTATATCTTATATCATGCTTTGAATTCACTTATCATGATTCATGCCTATGCTTAATTGAACATACCATGATAGCTCAAGCTCATGTACATCATCATCTCCTCTCTGTTGATCTCATTGGTTATCCATTTGAGGGGGAGTTATTGGTTATTGGTGAAAATTCCTTTCGGTTGCCTTTTTGGGAGGTTTGTTCTTTCATCTTTCGTTTTAAAATAATTCCTTCTGTGACAATTTTGTAGAAGGTTTTAAGATGGTTGTTTCGAGGGGAGTTCTTTGAAGTTTTGTAATATTGTGTAACATGTTTTTTTTCTTTTTGTTTTGTGTGTTCCTTAAATGAAAAACAGTAAAAGTCTTGAGCATTGTATTTCACACACATATGTCATTTGAAGCCATGTTTATGCTACAAGGTCTTTTGCAACTTCTGCTTATACATATATGGCGTAGTTTATATCATGACTTTTAAATGGAATGACAACTTGAATTAAATCTTGTCATGGTTGAACTTTCTTGGCTATCTTGATCCTCGCTTGAAAAAGTGCTAAATATGAAAGTTAAGTGCTAAAGCTCAAAAAGTGATTGTTGATAAAAGCAAGATCAAGGTTATGTCTTCGTCGCACTTCTTCTTTACGAGACTGCTTATCATTGCACTATGATATGAACTTGGAAGAGGTTGTGTATGACCGAAACCATGAAACCTTAAGCTTGTGATTGCTTGGCATGGTTGAAAAGTAAGGCGATGGTGCATGTAATTCCTTGCAATTGTTATTGTTGCAATCAAAGTAATGAATCAGTTTTTCAAAGCACAAATAAAGTACACAAAAATTCAATGTTTTCGGTTTTAAGATTGTTGAGAAAGGAGATCATGCCATGCAAAAAATCGTTAATAGTACTTGATTTCTAGTTATGCTTACTCTACATTGTTTATGTGTAGATTTGAGGGTGCAAGTCTTGTTGATAGCATGACTTGGTGATCAAGTTGTTACATTTGTGCATGATTCATAATGCTCAAGATATATAAAAAAGGAAACATCAACATAAAGGGGGAGAAGTTTCTCTTTTGCTCTCTTTTTGCATTCTTGATGATTCCATTGTCAAAGGGGGAGAAATTTTGGAATCAAAAGGAGAAATTTTTTTGTCACACATTGCACATTCACACACACATTTCTTCTTTCTGTTAGGGGGAGTCTTTTTTTTTGATAGGGGGAGATTTCTTTTTAGATAGGGGGAGATTTTTGTTCTTCTTTGTAGGGGAAGATTTTCCTTTCTGTTTTTTGGTCACTTTACTTCTTTTAAAAATGGTGTTGCCATTGTGAGGTGAATGCCAATGTTCGTTTCCAAATGGTGTTGCCAATGTTTTCATCAAGGGGGAGATTGTGAGATCATGTGATGAAAAATTGGTTGAATGGTGAAAGTGGCATTGCTAAGTGATTTTGATTATGGCATGTGTGGTGCTTGTGCATGTGCTATGTTGAGATTATTATCATCTTTGGTGATAGCATGATGGAGTTTTGCTTAATGCAATGCACTCGTGTGAGTGGTTGCATGGATTAATCTTGAGTCAAGTCGTAGACTTGTGCTCGGACGCGTTGTTTGTTACTTCATGTGCGTGTGTTGCTCGAGGGCTTAACGTGGTCGATGACGGACCGGAACTAGGTTCATGGAGGAACCGAGGTTCGACACTAGGTTCGTGGAGGAATCGAGGTCTTGGTGGTCAAGGATGTCATGCGGGACGTTAGGGCTAGAGAACATGCATATGAAGGTTGGTTAGTCACGTATGTGCAAAGCAGGGCCGATCATGCGTGCAAAGTTTTGGTTTTGGCCATGTTGGGCCAAGTTGAGATAGATACTGAACTCTTTCCATGTTGGAAGTGGAGTTGTATTCAATCTCTGTGTGTTTGCTCTCTATAAATAGGGAGGTGTCCCTGCTTATTCTAGAGCGTTCAGTATTAGGTTTGTACTCTTGTGTGGGAGTACTTTAGACAAAAGAAATAAAGATCAATCTAGCAATCCAAGTATCTCGTGTGGATGAGTTTTCTTGCGTGAGTTTTGACAAATATACAAGGTGAAGAAAACAAATCAAGATTGATCGTGCATGCTCGCATCGCGTCAACTAGAAGATAGATGATGATCTGGACATGATCTTGCTTCGGTGATTAGAAGATTGATCCGTGGCAAGCTGAAGCCCTCTCTCGTGTTTGGTCCGTCACTGACCTTGAAGGTGAAATTTGGTTTCCTCGTCATTAGATGCATTAGTCTAATTGTGAAGGTAATATCTCTTGATCCATACATCCGATTGGATTGATTCTTGTTGGGTTTGATTCATAATTGAATCTAGTTTCTACAGTTAAAATTTCATATCAATCCAACGGTTAGATCTTTAGTAATTAGTGGTCGCCCAGATTGCTAACCTGGTCACCAAACAGTAGATCGCAAATTGGTTTAGTCATCTTGTGAAGAACATAACTTTAGATCCGTAGCTCCGATCGACCTGATTCTTTTTTTGTTCACTTCAGAATTGAGTCTAATTTCTACAGTTAAAATTTCACATCAATCCAATGGTTAGATCTTCTGTAATTTGTGGTCGCCTAGATTGATGTCCTGCTCGCCCGACTGCTCGCGTGGTCGCCCGGATTCAGTCATATTGCGAAGGATATAACTTTAGATCTGTACATCCGATTGACCTGATTCTTTTTGTGTTAATTTCGGAATTGAGTCTAGTTTCTACAGTTAAAATTTCACGTCAATCCAACGGCTGGATCTTCCATAATTACTATTGTAGTAGACGTGTATCGGTCTGCTCGCCCAGACTGCGCGCGTGGTCGCCCAACAGTGCGCGTGGTCGCCCAAACTGTCCTACTGCTCGCCCAAGTGCCCAAACTGGTCGCCCAGGTGTCCTACTGCTCGCCCAAGTGCCCAAACTGGTCGCCCAGGTGTCCTACTGCTCGCCCAGGTGATCTACTGGTCGCCCAAGTGCCCAAACTGCTCGCCCAAGTGCCAAACTGGTCGTCCAAGTGCTCTACTGGTCGCCCAGACTGGTCTATTTGTTTCCCAACTGCATAAACTGATTTCCAAGCAATTTGAGTTTAAATTGGGGTGTTTGAAAAGATCGAAAATTTGATTTTAGCTTCCACGCAATCATTCACCCCCCTCTCTGATTGCTACATTAGTATATTTCGATCCTACACGCGCACCCATAAGCACGTAGTCTGCCGCGTGAACGTGGTCGCTTGGGTGGAGGCGGCGTCAAGCTCGCGGTGCAGGGGCGGCGTTAATCGCATCGGTGGAGGGTGGTACGAACTACGCATCAGCCGGTAATCGTCCGCCCGAAGTCGGTCGGCGTGCCCGAGGAGTGCGGCGACTGAGAGAACTGTCCTCCACCCTGAGCGTAGCCTGCACGTTCGGATAATAACTTTTAATTGTAGTTACGTGATACTTATACGAAACGTGAGTAGCTCGACTTACCTGGCGTGGGGACCATAACGGGAGCACGTGGTGGCTGCTAGCAGGACCCTCTAGCCACGTCTAGGGTCGGAGGCAAAGGAGTTCGAAGCCGGACTCGCCTCCGCCAGTGTGACGAGGAGCCGGGTGTGGGTGCGAAGGCACACGCGACGGTCTAGAAGAGGTGGCACGATCAGTAGCGTCGACGTGCCGACACGAACCCAGCTCCACCATCCTGCGAGTGGCGCTCACCACGCGTCTCCACGCCTCGACCATCTCGCCCGGTGAGATGCCGACCACAACCGCCTCGACAAGACGTTGTTGCGTGCTCGTGGAGGTCCCTAGCGTGGTCCACCTGCCACATACGACAAACTGATATGCACATGGACATAGCGTAAGGAATACATAATGTAATTTACAAAAAATAAGACTTACCATGGCGTGCATGGCCGCTCCTGCGTGGCCTGGGTACAAGTTAGCCACGCTAGGAGCGTATGTTCGGTCGGAGGCTCCTCCACCAAGAGGAGGCGACGCAGCGTCCGGCACGCATCGTGCCAGTACTACCGTAGGACGAGTCGTCAGACGGTGTGTCTCTCGATTTGACGTCGTCGCGCCGTCCCCATTTGGCGAGCCACGGCTCCATCCTCCGTACCAAGGTGGACAGCTCTTGGGGCCCGTGGGTGGCGAACACGAAAACAAATCCAAATTGTTAGACTTATGACGTAAGTATTTCATAATTTTTTGGTCGAATAACTCACGTGTGTACGCTCTGCGGTACACGATCCCCCCAAGAAACAGGGACCAGCTGGAGGAGGCCGAACCGTCTGAGGACTCGGTGCGGCGCGTAGTCCTCCACGAAGACATCGATGAGGATCTTCCTCCTCGTCAGCCAGTAAGTCTGGTCCCTATAGCAAAGCGCCGAGAGCCCACATGGTGCGGCTCTCTCCTGGACACGGCGCTGGCTATAAGTGTCCCAGATCACCTGCTCCGCATGCAGGTGGTCCAACGCCTCCGTGAAGGAGTGGTACGCGGAGCGTACCTACACTCCCGCCCACTGTGGCTGCAACAGAAAAAAAAATATGTGTAAGCACATACGACTGCATTTAAAATTTGAGAAATGCAATTGAAGAAAATAAGTACCCGTCGTCGAGTCCAAAGCGAGCCCATGGTCGGCCGGTCGATCTCGTCGCCCCCGTACATGTCGGCGGTGTAGTGTCGTGGGTCGACTAAGGGTCGACCCACAGGGAAGCGCTCGAACGACCAAAGCTGAAGAAGAAGAGGCATCCCGGTCAGGTTGGGGTCCTTGCTTCTCTTCACGCACGCTGCCGCAAAGGGCGCGTACATGGCAAGAAGAACCGCCAACCCCGAATACCGGGACTGGTTCTGCTCGGCGTCGGCAATAGCCCGCGCGTAGGCTATCCACCGCGGTCGACATCGCCGCGCGTGTCGCCGTGAACATGACCATCCCAAACAACCACAGCAGTAGGCCTCCAAGTGTCGTGCTACCGGTATGGCGGGGTTCTCCGCCATATGTTGCACTGTGACAATTAACTTATAGTAATATGTTAATAACATTATAAAAATTAGAATAACATACACACGCATAAGCACTCACCTCGGTGGGCCAACCACCTCCTCGACGGCCCGTGCTTCTTCTGATGATGCGATCGTCGGATCGATGGGAGCCACTCGGCAAACCTCTCTGCAGTCGCCCACCCACCCCGCAGAGTCACCGAGGGTCCGACGGTGTCGCTGATCGGCAACCCCGTAAGCATGGCGACGTCCCCGCAGGTCACCGTCACCTCACCGAGCGGCGGTGGAAAGTGTGCGCTCTCCGCCAACGGTCCACCCAACACGACAAGAGGGCTCCGTCGAGCGGAAACGCCGTGACCGCTCTGGACCATCATCCCCGCCCTCTGCCTGATCCTCTGCCGCATCCTCAGCTGAGCCCTCGATCATGCGAACGAGAGGAAGCAACCCAGCACATGCCAACCTATCCACAAGAAAAACAGTCATAGTATTCAAATATTAGTTAGACAAAATGCAATCCTGCGAGCAATGAAACATGTAAATATAGTGCAACCCACGGTGTAGATATTGGGTGGATCCGCCATACCTTGTTAGGCACACGGATCCGCAGCAGAGGCACCTCTCAAGGCCCTTCGTGGTGTGGATTTAACGCGGGCCGCCGGTCCAACGAAGAGTCAAGAAGTGTCTCGGGGTGCTCCATCCCCGCAAGTAAACAGAAGACAAGAGGGTTAGTAATGTAAAACAAAAAGATCAAGAGTTCGACATAAATAAAGAAATGACATACATATTACACAATTCAATACAAATTACATAATTCAATACATAAACATGACAAAATGTCCAATATACCAAGATACCTAAGATAGGATAAAATGATACATATTACACAATTCAATACAAATTACATAATTCACTACATAAACATGACAAAAGGTCCAATATACCCGCAAATACCTAAGATAGGATAAAATGATACGTATTACACAATCCAGTACACATTACATAATTCAGTACATAACACTACGGGCACTGCGTTGTGTTGTGCCCGTACTCACCGTGACCGAGAACACCTCCTAACAGGCCACCACTTCAGATTCATCCATGTCATTGCGAATACACCTAGGCGTGATCGACCACCGCCCTTCCGCACACCTCCATAAGTTTGCATCCGGTAGACATATGCGCACATCTCTGTTAATGGCGGTGAAATCACCATGTGCACGAAAACCACAGAACTCACCGGACCAGGTATTGACAGCATGATCCTTCAGGTAGAAATAGGACACGATTGCGGCGTGTTCATCCCAATTTGCCCACAAGTCGCGATCACATGCGGCGGGGAATATGAAGAGGTCTTGGCTTGTTGCACGTGCATTCACACCATCCGGTGGCCCTTGGCCTAGGTTAACCTCGTGTGTAATAACCATGTGTCGATTCCCAATCCCCTTTACACCGGAGAGTCACTTGAGCGGTACTCGGTGATTCCGGTTACGCACCATATGCGGTGAGCTTTACTACTTCGTTCCTCCATGTAGGCCATCATCCGCAAGACAAGACTGGCGTTTGCAATGTCGTGGCATGAAGTATAGCCTCCGATGCCTTTTTTCGAAGTAGCCAACGATGCCGTGCAACATGCCTTCCGAATGGCCACAAGTGGTAGCGACGCCGCCTCGATGACCCAATTGTAAACCTCGGCTATATTCGTTGTCATGACACCAAACCTGTTCAAACAGATCTCATAGCACAATAACTCTAATTGTTCAATCGTCGTAGCTTTGTTAATTTAGTATACTAACTCGGCGCCTCCGGTGTCATGGAGCAATGCCCACTTCTCCAATGGCTCGCTTATCCAAAGGCGAGAAACACTTAATGTTTCTTGATGATCGTCTCCTCAAATTTGGAGGATCGAGCGCCCAAGGGTGTTAGCCTTTTGGGTGGGCAATCGTTCGGCGTTCTTTGGTTGCTTCTTGACTCTTCAATATGTGTGGTAGTGTGCTTATCCAACTCGCCAATATCGCGTTGAACTTACGTGTTCGGTTCTCGCTTGCATAACCTCTTAAATAGGTTCATCAGTTTCTTATTCTTGAATTGCCTGAAAAAATTTGCTCCCAAATGTCTCATGCACCACCTGTTATGCATGTCACGCTATGGAAAAGGTTCATCAAGGTCCTCCTGTAGAGTCTTAATTGCCGAAATGATACCTTTATGACGATCATGGATGATGCACACGTTGGGTCGATCACGAACTACCCGAACTTCAAATGTCCGAAAAACCACGGCCCAACTATCCGGTTCTCACCTCAACAAATGCAAAGGCCAATGGAAGTATGTGGTTGTTCGCATCAACGCAATGGTCGTTAGAATCGCCCTTGTATTTCCCAATCAGAATGTACCATCGACACACAAAGAACGGACGGCAATACCGAATGACGCAATGCAAGGACCCAATGAAAAAAAGCACGATTTAAATATCGAGATCCCATTACCATCCGCTTCACTTTCTTCAAAAGCGATTATGCGTGCTAGGGTTGGTTTCCTTCAAGACATCAAGCACACGAGGTAGGTTACAATATGAAGCCTCGTATGTGCCAAACCTCTTCTCTAATGCCTTTTGCTTCAAGACGCCAGAGCCATCGAGTAACTTATCTGGTACTTAAATGTTCTCAAGATTGCTTTCTGAATATAAGAACACTCAATGTCCCACTTCTCGATAATCTCATTGAACATCACGCTAGTGATTACAGCCACATTCAAGTTGCGGTGTTTCACCAGAACATTTTTTAGTCTGCATGTGTGCCCATCTACTCGTGATGCAATCCAAAATGTCTCGCGCCGGTTTGTATGCATGTAATCCTTTGGTTACTTCACTTCACCGTATCTATCGGATGGACAAAACAACTCGGAACTCTCTCTGCTGCGATAGTGCCCACAAGCCCTCACCGCCAACTTCAACTCGTAATTGTTTGCGAAAATTTGATTCAAATTAACGGCATTGCTACCATACTCCCAACGCGACTCATGCCCCCACAAAACTTCCATACTAGCTTTGCTTTTCCCTGTTCCACTCGTCGAGGATGGGTACATCCGCTGCCCAAGATTACCATGCATTTTATCATCATCGCTTCTCCCCTCCTCATCTTCGCCGATGTCATCATCGCACTCCAACATTTCAGCTTCATCTTGCATCGCCATACGGTCCACTAACTCCAATTGATCAACTAGTTGCTCGATGTCCTCCCTTCATCTGCCCGACCTTCTGCATTTGCTGCATCCCTGTTATCATCCTCCGCTGCTACCTCAATGGCACCACTTCACGAACTTGTTCATTTGTAGCCGACGTCTTTGCTTCGCCCACACCGCTAATATTCGCCTCTTCTCTAGAGCACGCCTGCACCAAAGATTACACATTCAAGGCTAGATCCCTTGCACCACCTTAACCATTTCGCCACAAGTACGTCGATCTACTTTCTTCAACTCCCACAGAGCGAACCACCCTTACTACTGCGTGAATAAGATTTGAATGGTACAGAGTAAACACTTGGATCCAAGGAAAAATATTAGGTCAACCAAAGCTTTATATCACGGATGCTAACTCTATCGGGAATAAGTGTTCCACCATGGTGACCGCAAAATTGCTCAAATCAACACCATTACGCCTAGTTTTTATTTCACCATCGCCATAGTATACCCTAAATTTAACTAGATTGGACATTATCATGACGATATAATGTAATTGATTTTTAGATAATCTAAAATCTCTAATATTGCATCATATCTAATATTTAACTAAATTATATCTAATATTGCATCATATCTAATATTTAACTAAATTATATCTAATATTGCATCGTATGTAATATTGCATTAAAACCTTTCGACCTCGCAAAATCATCACTGCAATCAGAACAATTATTTTTTTTACAGGTCATAATAAGAAAAACAATAGACCAAATGATAATCATGGACAATTGTATGACTAATGTGTCGCTAAAGCAAAACGTACTTGCTTCAAACAGTTTGAGAGCTACATCAATCTATACTCTAAAAGAAAAACCTAATTTCGGTCAACAGTTCAAATAAACATATCTAATTTACTATATAACATTCTGCATTCACCAGGCAAAATCCATAATATTGCATCTAAAATCTCTAATATTGCATCATTTCTACTATTACATCTAAAATCTCTAAATTATTGCATCTAAAATCTCTAAATATCTAATATTGCATCTAAATTCTCTAAATTATTTATCACTACAAAAGTTTAATAACAAAATTTCAAAAAACTTACCTTTTTTCAAATTTCCTCCTTTCTTCTTCTTCTTCCTCTCTCTCTCTCTCTTCCTCTCTCTCTCCTCCTCTCCGAGCACTCTCTCTCCTCTCTCCGCGCTCTCTCTCTCCTCCCGCTCTCTCTCTTCCTCTCCTCTCCTCTCTCTCTCTTCCTCTCCCTTCTTCTCGCTTGCGCCTTGCTCCTCTTCTTTTTTTTTGCTTCGCAATGATCGAGCGAGCAGAAAGCACAGCGGCCGTCGGCGCCGATAACTATTCGCCTATTGTCGCCACACCGTTTGGTGACCATTATATAGTCGCCAAACCATTTGGCGATAACAGGTAGTCGCCGAACCACGTGGCGACGATATAATGGTCGCCAAACGGTGTGGCGACAACAAACTGCCTCGAGATACGGTTCAAATCGAGTATTAAGGCGGGGATTAGGTTGTTGTCGCCAGACTGTTTGGCGATTACTGTATAGTCGCCGAATGGTTTGGCAACTACTTATTGTCACCAAACGGTGTGGTGACTGGATATTATTTCTGCAATTTTTTTAATCAGTGTATTAATATCGCAATTTGTAAATAAAATAATATTATTTAAAAAAAATTCCATTGTTTTTCCTTTTTTGCTACGAGACAAACCTTGTGCGTTTCCTTGCAGTTTACAGTAGCGGACAATTTCCTTAGAGATCAACTTGATATGGAATGGAATATTCCGCCTTCTTGGATCCCCGAGTCTTGTAGCCCTACTGTTTCTATATAGAGTAGTGAGGCATATGAATGAGTTATGAGACAAATCTGTCAAGCGTATGCGATGACAATGGGTAATGTGTATCTCAGCAGCGTATGGATGCCGATGGTTATGTCGTTCTTCATCGCTTCAGGCTTCCTTTGCAGCCATGGCCAGCCAGACAGTCTTGGTATGCTCTCTTCTCTGCTTATATATAGTTGCTGCATATGCCCATCGCATACGGATCAGAATTACTGGCTCGGCAAGCACAAGTTTGTAAACCCTGTTCCAACTTATAATTGGTATCTTTTAAGAGCAAAAAACAAATCGGAATACTGTGACAGACTTATAATTGGAACATCTACGTTCTTACCATGACAACCATTTATACCCTTTTTCGTATATATTCATTTTTCGTGTTCATCTCCGCAGGTTTCATAAGCATCGATTGTGGGTATACCACAAGCCCAGAGTACACAGATGGAAAGACAGGTCTAACATATGTAGCCGATGTGGGTTTCACTGATGCAGGACTAATCCACACCGTCGACTTAGGGAACATGCAGCCAGGACTTGCACGACGGTACACAACCATTCGCTTCTTCCCCAATGGAACACGCAACTGCTACAAGTTGCGCTCCCTAACACCTGGTGGAAAGTACTTCTTGAGAGCCGTCTTTGGCTACGGGAACTATGATGCACTAAATAGGCTTCCTGCCTTTGATCTCTATCTCGGGGTCAACTACTGGACCACAGTGAACATTACCGATGGCAGTAGAGCATACGTCTTTGACACGATTGCTGTGTCTCCTGCTGAATACTTGCATGTTTGCTTGGTGAACATAGGGCTGGGAACTCCTTTCATCTCAGGGCTTGACTTGAGGCCACTCCCGGCAAATCTTTATCCGGAGGCCAATATGACGCAGTCTCTGGTTTTGCTTAGCTTTTTCCGTGACACAGTTGGTTTTGGGTTCAACCGCTACCACTTTGGAACTGATGATCACCTCATCAGGTGAGCTAACCTGACAAAATTTGCTAACATCATATATGATTATCTTTTTTATCTGCTCACTTGTTCGTTTTTTGGTTAATAACCCAGGTTCCCAAATGATCGCTGGGACCGCATTTGGCAGAACTATGGAGATAATCCCCACTGGAGAGACATACCCGATAAAGCCAATGGCACAGTCCAGAACTCCCCAAACGACACCTATAACGCACCATCTGTTGTGATGCGTAGTGCATCTACTCCAGTGAATGCCTCAAGGATGGACCTGTCGTGGAGTTCTGATGCATCCATGAACGTTGGCGTCGACACCAAGTACTTGGTTGTACTCTACTTTGCTGAGGTGGAGGCTATCCGAGATAACGCGTTACAGCAGTTCCATGTCATTGTGGATGACACCACTTTGGCTTCTGCGTTCAGCCCACAGTACATGTTGTCTACTGTTCTCTCAGGGACTGTGCAAGGCCCAGGCCAGCATAACATCTCCCTCCTGGCAACGCAAGCCTCCAAGCTTCCGCCTTTGATTAGCGCTATGGAGATATACTTGGTGCGGCCACTGAATGAGTCTTCCACTGAATGACTTCAGAATAATTTATATTTCTATTTGCTATGAATAATTTAGATATATGCTATGAATAATTTATATTTCCATTTGCTATGAATATGGAGATATACTTAATTTTTCCTTCCCAATATATTGTCCACATGCTACCACAATTTATATTTCTATTTGCTATGAATATCACAACAATGAAGCCGGTAAGATAGTGTGCAGTGTTGTTGTGGGCGTGTCTGCTGCGGAGGTTGTACGGTTGTTTTGCCGGCGGCCCAGGTCGCTCAGAAGAGAGGTAGCGAGGATAGGCAGAGAAATAGAGCTAGGGATCAGAAAAGAATAGAGGTTTGGGAAAAATATGATAACTTTTTATTGCTTATTCTCCATATATAGGGAGAATATATGGCTAGTAACCGAATTCTACTCTGA
Organism: Guadua angustifolia; assembly: GCA_036346375.1. Lineage (NCBI taxonomy): Eukaryota > Viridiplantae > Streptophyta > Magnoliopsida > Poales > Poaceae > Guadua > Guadua angustifolia. The sequence goes on from CM070520.1 coordinate 106,006, forward strand.
TCGTAACCTTCTTACCCAAGGTCTGTGCTACTACGTACTATCTATGACTAATTCTTCCTGAACTCTTCTGCTCCTCCTGGACGCGGACTGCTTGACCTTCTGCCTGCGCAGCATCTTCTCGTGCTGCCCTTTCAAAAAAAACCTTCTGCCTGCGCCAGAGTCTCTCTCACCATTGTTAGACTTGTGTCGTTGCTTGTAATGGCTAGGGATGTAATCGGATCGGATACGGTCGGATATTGTTCATTCTCGTATTCAGATCCATATTTTTTATCGAATAAGTTGGATACGAATGGTGTCGTTTGTGAATACGAATGCGAATAATACGGATACTATCACTTACTTAATATGAAGCTTAATCTGCACCAGATTCAATACGGGTACGAATATTTTTAGCTGGATAATACACGAAAATATAGATCATTTATTGCACATGTAACATACTGAATTGTAGATTACTTATGAGTTATGAATAATTATTGACAAAATGTGAAGAAAATAGTACAAGAATTTACTATAATTGCATTGTACATAATTAAGAATTAATAATGAACGCACTTTGGCGCTGTGGTGCACTTGGCGTTAGCACTTTGGCAGTGGCTGTGTGGCACTTGGTAGAATGGTAGTTTGTACTTGGCACTTGGCAGTTAGCACTGGTACTGGTAGACTACCAAGAGTGGTATTGGTACACTGTTACTAGTGCCTCCAGACTCTGGTGACTAGTGCTCTTTGATTGGAGAGTTACAGACTCACAGCCTTGGAGAAGTCTTTAAAATTTTCGGATAATATTCATATTTTATATCCGGATATTATCCGATTATAAACTCGGATATTCCTATATCCGTCGGATAATTACTATCCGTATCCGAGATAACTATCCTTATCCGTATCCGTATCCAAAAAATTCTTCGAATATCCGAAAAACTATTCAAATCGCTATCCGAATTGATTCGGTCGGTCGGAAAATATCCGTTCCAGTTGCACCCCTAGTAATGGCTTTCTCAAAACGAGTCCACAGCAAGTGCTGGCACGAGTCTTTTTTTAGCAACTTCGTTAACAAACCATATTGAAATCAAATGGTTCACTTTTTTATATCGTTTGTGTTATTGTTAGAGGTAATCTTGTAATTAGTTTAGAAGATTAGATTAATAGTCTAATACGTGCAACATTTTCCTTCGACAAACAGTGAACTTTGCTACAATAAACGGATGTTGTAAGCGTTCAAACAAAATATTGCGCGCGTAGGAAAAAAATATTGCATGCGTAGGAAAAAAATATTGCAAGAGATGTTCAATGAAATGAATAGTAATCCAACGTCCGAGCGTTAGTATCTCAAAAAAAAAAAAAAGAGTGCAAGCAGCAGTATGTGAATCTGTCGCGCGGAGGCAAGCTAAGCTATCCACCAGCGATTCCAAAGCAGCAGATTGAAAGCAGCGATTAAAAGATCGGAAGAAAAATCAGCAGACGTCAAGAGTAGCGAAGCCGACCTCCGTGACGTGAGCGTGTCACGTGATTATCATGGGCGAGAAGACGAAGACTCGGAGTGAATTTATATCCCTCTAGTACTATCTTCTGACGACCAACAATTACCCGATATGAACAATGAAGATGAAGGCAAATTTGCACGCTCGAGTGTCTGGGGTGCAGTTGATCCAAAGGAGAAGGCTGAGGAAGATGACATGATAGATCAGGCTGTGCTGGCTACGATCTATCAGGCAGTACCAGATTCAATGATGCACCAGCTTATTGGGAAGGAGACAACACGTGAAGCATGGCTAACGCTTTAGAAGATGCACGTGGGAGTTGACCACGTGAAGGAGATACGACTACAAAATCTACGGAACGAGTCTGAAAATCTCCAGATGGAAATACGAATATTTTATCAATTGATCATAAAACAAAGAGGCTAGCTGATAATACGATACAACGGAGGGTCTGCACTGCAAAACATCCTCGACCGGATCAATCTGGGCAAAACATGAATTTTTTTTAATAATACATTTTTTATTCCAAATTTCAAAAATATACCACCGAAATTTTTTTTCAGAAATATACACTTGTCGCCTGTCCAACGGGCGACAGGGGCCTAAATAGAAAAATCCACGGGCGAAAGGAGGCCGGGCGGTGACGTGGCATCGTGTCGCCCGGCGAAAGGACCCGAAACGGTGCGTTTCGCCCGGCGAAAAGGCGAAAGGATGCGTGTCGCCCGGCGAACGGGCGACACGAAGCAAATCGACTGATGGTCCGGCGACAGGGGTGGCGCGGGGCCCTGTCGCCCGTTCGTCGGGTGACAAGAACGTTTATAAAGGGCTTCGCCCGGTTACTGTGGGCATTCGGGCGATTTGAGAAAAAGAGAGGGAGAGGGAGGAAGAGGAAGAGGGGAAAGAGAGGGAGAGGGAGGAAGAAGAAAGAGGGGGAGATTCTGCGTCACTGTTTCGAGGTAAATTTCTGTTCTGTTGTTTACTTTTGTTAGCAGTAAATTATGATATGTTAGAAATAGTTTTAGATCTAGGGCACTGTAGCACTGTTCACGTCTTACAATCGCGTATTACAATGCTCTAAACAATTCTTCGTTTGCTACAGTTCAGCAGTACGCTTTTTCAGGCGCACCAAGACTGCTCCAGACGACTACGAGGACGAGGGTGACGACCCAGACCCGATGGACTCCGAGGACCATGTAGCGAGGTTCCTCGTCCCGGATGAGGCTGGTCGTCACAGCCTGCACGGAGCGCCACCACCGACGCACCCTACTCGGCCCCGAGCACGCGACGCCCACTAGGTCGCAGAGGTCCCCACTGCCACCGACGCAGCTTGACGACTCATGGGACTGTGTTTGAGGAGGAGGCCTCCCCAAAAGCGAGGCCGACAGTAGTTTTTTTTTATTTTTATTATTGGTAGTATATTATGTACTTAGTTACTCGTTCGAACTATGTTGCACGAACAATTGCATTCGCATTTTTTGTAATTTAAATCTTATATACTTAGTTAATCCTTTCACCAGCTAGTATCTTTGCCACACACCTAGTAGCTTTATCAGACTGAGACGACAACACTCTGCACCACGCTTCTCGGGCTGAGACGACAACATGCTGCACCCGCGCCAGATCGAACGACAACACGCCGCACCCCCGCCAGATCGAACGACAACACGCTGCACCCCGCTTTACAGACTGAAACGACAACACGCGGTTTCGTGCCAGGGCAACTTTCAGCAGAGGGTGACACATCGTGCAGCCTTTGACAGAGGGTGACAGGTCGTGTAGCTTTGATGATGGGTGACACGTCATGCAGCTTTTCACAGATGATGCCAGGCCATCAAAATAGACAAGTGCTGTAATTGTGTGGAGTAACCCCTCACCACCACTATAGAACAGGGCCGAGGGGTAGACATCCAAACACAGCCAAACCGCCAATAAACGTTAGCTGAATCAACACAAATTAGGGCACAATGTCGTTCTACCGTCGCCTCTTCAGCAAGCAGAAGTCATCCCGTCCCGAATATCCGGATGCCAAGAGCGCCGACGCTCCGCTTCTGCGGAGTTGCCCGACCCAAATGCGATCAAGAACTCACCGCGAAGATGATGCAATCTACCCATGGAGAGACGGCCGCCACACTCATCATAGGCTACACCCACGAGGTAAACCCTCTCGTGTCCACACAATACAGGTAACACTACCATCTCATGCATCGTTCTTTCTTTTCTCAGCACAAGGACCGGTGTTGCTTCTTCTAATGGATCGACGGGCCAGAACGACATGACTACGAATTTCTCTCCAACTGCCACGACGCCTACCCCGCTTCGCCCGAGAACTTCACCCGGTGGGAGAGGCCGCCAGGATATGTCCCTTTTCTAGATCGACCAGAGCTTAGGGCCGGTGGGTAAGGGGCCAACCAATCGGTGAGTTTCATGCGACATACTCATGTTAAACTCACAAAGTAGTAGTTCTAAACCAGTTCATCGCACACAGGAGTTCAAAAGGAAACTTGCGAATTCGCTCAAGTCAAAGGAGAAACCTCCTCCAGGGCCACCCGAAAGCCCCCACCTTTGCGAACATAGCCTACAGGCAGTGGTTGATACCTGCCACGATGATCTAGCGGACCGGAGATTCTACCGGTGCCCGTTGGCCAAGGATGAATGGTGCGGCTACTTCAACTGGGTGGACCCAGAGACGTACCACCCACATCTCAAACTTCCTGTATGCGATAACTGGGGGGGAGCAACCCTCTCCGTGGTGCCACTACCGCCCAGAAAAGCCAGACCCCGAGTACGCCTATGGTGTTATTCAACGACCAAAGCGGGCATCTTGCATTGATCGCAGGCACGCTCCGGTTGTCCAAGGATAAGCCCAACACACACCTCCCGCACCATATAGTGGAGTGCGAGTAAACAGAAGGCGTCTCCGCATGTCTCCGCCAACAGCCAACACACCAGGGGTGCAAGATGGTTCCTCCTCTCGAAGAAGAAGGGACAAGGGGAAGCAGCCGGCCGAGGTCCGCACCACGCAACAAATCGTTGACGCATTGCGCAGACCAACCGGGAACCCGGGCGGTATTAACATAAGGGACGCCGGGAATCGGGATGACATGCCCATATAGGAGGGCAGAAATCCACATAAAAAAGACCAAAAAATTATGTCTTATACACCCGAGACATACGGCATAGGCCACCCATTCGGCGACAGCTGGGAGAACTGCAGATCCTCATGGAGTTCTTTCATAGTATGGATTGAGCGGTGTCCGATGACAAATCGCAAATTAAACACGGTCGTAATATGCGTAAAATGTGGGACATCATTCGCTGCACTCAGATAGCGAACGATCATTTGTTCCACCATGACAAACAAGTGCTTTTCGTTAGTTAGTTCGTCAAGCAATTTCGTCCTTTGTTGTAATGCCCTTGTAATATAATCTAATCTATTGCTTATTTTATCATCGAACTTTCGGTGTATGTGCCCTTATATATGTTCAACAAATAATTTAAGTGTTCATAACATGAGTTATTGTCGACTATAAAATTTTGAAATTTTTGTCTATGGTTATGATGCATCACTAATATTCCCATAAAATTTTTATCAAGCTTTATAAATTTTTAAAATTCAAACGATTACTTTATGCTCAATTTTGCCATATCGACACTAGCACTATCTGAATTTTTAAAAATTCATAGAGCTTGATCATTATATGAAAATTTTATGGGAACATTAGTGATGCAACATAACCATGGACAAAAAATTTTAAAATTTTCTAACGTTGTTTGTTTTATTTTTCATTCGGTTCAAACTTGTCGGCCAGCGTTTTATCAGGACAGTTGTATTGTTTAAAATTTAAAAATTCCGTACATCTTAAAATCATTTGAAATTTTTATGTTAATATCACTGATTTATCAGGAACCTCCATAAAAAATTTCAAAATTTTTCAACGGCCTAACTTCTGTGGTCTCATGGCCGCGAGTGCCTTTTTCGATTTTCGTAACTTCCTACCGGGGCAACGCCTGGCTATCTCGCCCATACGTAAGTGGTAGCCGCGCTATGAGGGCGACTTGATTTTTCCCAGATTTTTGGGTCAGATCCGCTTGTCCATGACCCACGAAAACCCCTAAGTGGCCACGATTTACGTGGTTTCATGGCGCGAGTGCCTTTTTCGATTTCGCAACTTCTGCGGGCAACGTCGCCTATCTCGCCCATACGTAAGTACTACCACGGTTATGTGGGTCGCTCTTGATTTTTCTCGTATTTTCGGATCGATCTCGCCTGTCCCACGGGCTAAACCCTTAAGTGGCCACGATTTCCACTAAGCCAGGGTCATGAGTGATTTCAAATCGCAATTCCAATCATGATGAATCGCGACTATTGAGACAAAGATGTATGTCAATTTGGAATTGCGACTATAGGGTATTTCTGTAATTTTTTTCGACATAATATTTCTGTACATTTTTTTACAAAAATATAATATTAGACAAAAAAATTCCATCTAATTGCCCTCGTCCAATATCTTATAATATTTGTCGACGATAAGATAATTTTTTTTTTTTGCAAATTCTAAATCAATGAATATCTAACTGAATTAATATTTATTGCAAATTATCTATCGCCATATGGCTGGGCGAGAGGGGTATGTCGCCCATTCATTCATCGATTTGCCAGGTCGCCTGCTCACGGGCGACAAGCACCGTTTCGGGTCCTTTCGCCCTTTCGACGGGCGACACGGCCACGCCACCGCTTCGCCTCCTTTCGCCCGTGGATTTTTCTATTTAGGCCATGCGTGTGGCCACACGGGCGACAGGTGTATATTTCTGAAAAAATTTTTCTGGTGGTATATTTTTAAAATTTGAAATAAAAAATGTATTATTAAAAAAAATTAAAACATCCTCAGGCGTGTCACCGCCACTTCACATATGACACCCCCGCACACCTCCTCGGCCGTCTCGGGGATCAAGAAGGCACACCACCGGTGTACTCGGCAGACCAGAGGAATCCTTCCTCGCCCATTGTCCTACTCCGCCATCACCGCTTCTTCAGTACGCTCCTTTCTTTTTTCTTTCATTTCAAGACTCTGCTGCTTCGACTAATCGGTAGCTGCAGCAAGTCACGATCTTGCACCTCGGTTCTTGCCGCCCATTAGTGTGGCTGATTTCGGCTTGTGATGATGTACACTGGCCGCCTTCTTCTCGTTCCTTGATGACTCATTTGAGGGATCAGAGAATTGGGCATTTGGGATTTGGAGGATAATCTATTTTTCATCTTCCACTGTACATGTATTTTCTTGGCCCATTGGCCCATTGGAATTCAGGCTGCCATTCCATCAATTCTAACATGGTATCGAGCTACACTACAACCCTAGCTAGGGTTTCTCACCAAAGATCAGAGCCGCCACGGGCCATCTCGCCGGCGACGCCACCGCTGCCGCCAGAGCTCCTCTCGACGGCGCCTCCTCCTCTTCCCTCTCTCTTCGTGACGCCATCGCCAGTCATCCTTGCTTCAGCCCGGGTCTTCTCGTCTCATTGCCGTCTTTGGAGAGGAGCTATCGCCGCCGCCGCTTTCTCTCCGTGACGACGAACCTGCTCGCCGCCGCTTCCGCGGCGTTGCCGCCGGGTTCCCGTGCAACGAAGGCCTCCTTCGCTTCTCCGCTCCAGCCGCCGCCATTGTCTCTCGCCGGCGTCCTCTCCGCGGCCACGCCCTCTCCGCTTCCTCTTCAACACCGGCCGCCTCCTTTGCTCTCTCTCTCGTTGCAAGAAGAAGAAGAAGAATGGCCACCATTTAGCACAAAGAAGACAGAAAGCAGAAAGCACTCCATTAAAAACCCTCGCCACCCACCCCTTCGTGCTCATCCAAGATGGCCATTGCATCTCGTTCTCCGACCAATGCCTCTCCCCTTGATTATGTTTGATGGGACCAACTTCCGGAGTGGTCCACTATGCTTCGGGTTTCTCTTGACGAAATGGCGTCTATGGGGTCATCTCACTCGAGCTCGCCTCGCCCACCCGATTCGGTTCGCTTGGCCAACCTATGGTCGGGTCGATGGTGCTCGAGCCCCTGCAGATGTTCTAGCAAAGATACGAAAGCAGACATCGATCAAGATATGTTGCCGATCTGCAGACTCTTGAGGGCTGGCAGGCAGATGAGGCTCGTGCTGATGCTGTCATCTTAGGCAGCATGAAGGTTGAGCTTGCCATGGATCTAGCCGCTCTTCCTTCTTCTCAGCTGATGTGGGAGCGTGCGCAGGCTTAGTTCCAACCGAGCAGCAATGCTCTCTACACCTCTACACTGGAGCTAGCGAGCTCTCTTCATCAGCAGGACTCCACTGTCGATGCCTTCTACCAGTAGATTACCGACGTGTGGCGTCAGCTTGACTCCTTGTGTAATACTGCTAGCTTTGGTTAGGGTTTTGGCCGGTGTTGTTTTCGTCTTCTTAATTCTCGTATTATTACGGTGGGAGGTAAGTTGTGTTGTCGCACTTTGTGCGGATTTTATTAAAAAGTTTTGTATTTCTTTTCGTAGCTTCTTGGAAAAGGGTGTTTCGTCCGAGCAGTATATTTTCTATGGCAAGTTTTACTCAAAAGAAAGTTTGCATTTCGCTAAGATTTTGAAATTCCAATCTTTGGGATTTGTTGGTTTGTGGTCTCTATAGTTTGTGTAGTTTACATTTTTATCCCTAGCCTTTTATTCTTAGCACCCAGATTGGTGGAGTATAAAAATAAAAGGAAGAAACCCTAGGAATGAGAGAGAGAGAGAGAGCTTTTGAGGCTCGGCCTCCACCCGCCTGCCTTCTTGGCGTGTGCCGCCTCCCCGACCGAACTCACCTTCCTTCGCCGTTGCTCGTGGCACGCCTCCCGGCCGACTGGCCACGGCCATGCGCTCCGAGCGCCGCCTCCCGAGCCCCCCTTCCCTCAAGGCTCAACGCCCATGCCTCGCCACTTGGTGCCACTAGCCCCGGCTTCTGGTTGTGTCCCGGCCTGGGCTGGCGCCGCCCACATGCTGGCCACAGCGTCGTGCTTGGCTCGCCCGGCCTCACTGGCGAAAGCACTTCACTGGCTGCGCGCCAGAGCTCCTTGGCGCCTCCGTGGCGCCCTCCTCTCCTCAGTCGTGTGCTTCTCGATCTGGCTGCACCTCCCCCACCTCCTTCCTCCCTCCATGGATGTGCTTTGAGGTAGTCTAGCTTGAGTATTTTTCCTTGCATGCTAGGTGTTCGATGAAATGGCTGTGAGGTATATGCTTGTGTAGTGGCTCTTGTTTGGGTCGATTCGAGTCGGTGGTCTGATTGATATTAATCTAGTAACGATTTCTAGCTATTATACAAAGAAGGGAACGATCCTGTGCACACAGTGTCCTCCCCTGTACACATCGTGCACACCATTTCATGAAACCGTCCTGTGCTAAGAGAAAAAAGATCATTGATCATGAACAGAATACCCCTGCTCATGATCAAGTTTGTTTTTTTGTAACTTCTATCATAGGACGAATTTGATCATGAAATTTTATATGTAGATAGGTAAGATGATATGTACATTCATGATTTTTTTCAGAATTTTTGAAACTTTTCTTAGTTGGTGTGCACCGTGTTTTCACCAAATATTTGTGTGCACAGGATACGCTCCTACAAAGAAAGGATCGCCTCTATTTGCTATGCATGCTTTACCTGTTTGTGATTTTTATAGTGTTAGGAGTGATGTCGAATCTGCCTAGTTGTGCTGCAAATATCTTATGCAGACATGTCACGTGTTGGTACTCGGTAGAACTTATTTGTTAATTCTTTTGAGTGGCTAAGCAGTCAAAGCAATGTAGCGATTGTAGATGTAAATTACAATCTTTGACAGATGGTATCCGAACTGTAAACCATCATGTTTGCAATAAATTTGTTTAAGCAGTCAAATCATTGTAGCAATGGTAGATGTAAATTACTTTTATGCATCTAAAGACAAGACTATTTAATCCTACTATTTTGGAAGCCGAGACTTGGATGATTGTTATCTGTTGGCATAGGAAGAAAGAAATCATGAAATAATCTCACATGCATTTTTAGATAAAGTCAACTTTACATGCTAGAAATTGTTCAGAGGTAGTGTTCTTGTATCATCCCAAAATATGATGAGTTAGACTCCTCTTTGATACAATCGTATGCATACTCATTTACTTGTCATCCGAGATAAATCATACTTAGTTTCAGCTTATTGAATATGGTTAAGCAATCGCTCGGTTGGTTGTTCTTCTTACGCTACATTCAAGACCATGCTCTCGCCATCATCCAAAATATGAGAATCTCACTTTTCATATTGTTGTTTATGAAAATATATTTCTTTGATAATTTCGTATATTGGTTGTTAAATTGTGTGTTTAAAGTTGGACAAAGATGGCCCAATTCAATGAGTTAAGAGTTTATTATCGCCATTTGATTATGAGCATACTATTGTATATTAGTTTAATTTGTTAATTGTTTTGCATAAGATCTCAAATTGAGAGAGTTGAGTTTTAAATCACGCATTGAGGTTTTGAGTCGGACCTTGATCCACTTTTGTGCGTAACGTTGTTTTCGGAAAGTGTCTTGGGTGGTCACGACCCCACGTTGCCTCAAGCGTCGGTAAAGGCAAGTGTAACTCCTAGAGCGTTGTTAGGATGTTAAATGCTTTGTTTGCGATAAGGTTATGAAAATTCTAATGAAGTGATTATGTTTATTAGCATGTCTAGAAGTTGTTTTTAGTATGGTGATGAGGATGGATGAATGTTAGCAAATTGGTAAGTAAGTTACTCAATTCCCATTTATTGCATTGCATTACGAAATTGTACGCACGAGTATGGTTATGTTGATGCAAGTGTAGGGACAAGTTTGCACTATAATCACCTAGTTCGTGATTCAGAATTTAATCTACTTTATAGAAATTATGTGATGCCTTTCCTGAATTTTATTCATGACTTTATTTACTCTCGAATGAATCACATTGGGGAAATAGCAAGTTAATTGGTACTTCCATATTGGTTATGGCTATGTGTGGTGAAAATGAATGAGGGATGAAATGCATTCACGCCAATTGCATAATTGCATTCATGATGGACGAGGCGTCCCATGTTGATGCGGCCTCGGTGCTCACCCGTAGTGAGCACAAAAGTCCTATCGTAGTCCCATTCATCGATGGTGAATGGGAGCGAGTCAAGAAGAGTAGGCCCCGCCACGGATGGGTGGATTGAGGGTGCACACCGACGGTGTGCACTCACTATACCGTATACGCTATGACAATGTGCATTATGAGCATGCATGGTGCATTCATTGTTTTGATTCATGAGGAAAAGGGATGAGAGCATAAAAGCATTGCATTGTGTGTTGCAATTTGGTAAATGTTAATTGATGAGAAAGGAAATGACAAGTTGAGGATTTAGTCGTGGACTCATCCCGAACGATTATTGAGGCGTGAGTATGGTTTAGTTACGCTTCCGAGTTGTATGTGGTAAATGGGGTAGATCTTGCTTCTTTTATCGTATGATTTTCACTTAAGTAGTGTTTATGTCAAACGATGAAGTAGATGTGCTCATATGTTTGGTTGTATATGAATTTAACTCTTCTTTTTATTTACGGATATCAATTAAAGAAATTTTTACTTTATGTCTTGTAGCATTTATATTCTAGTCGAGTTCATTACTTTTATGCTTGATTGCACTTTGTTGAGTCTTGGACTCACGCTTGTTTGCTTCTTGTTTTAGGTACCTTGCGCATTTACTCGTTGGGTTGGGAGTAGAAGCACGTACACAACTCCGGCCATCACCACCGCATTTAATTAAATTGTTAAGCCCGGTTGTAAATAATGGTGTTGTAATGTGTTGCTCGTCAGGTTGGAGTTGTTAATTTCTATTGGATGTGTGATTGCTTATCTAAGGACCTGCTAGATGGTTTGATTCTATTTTAAGTGTTTGATATATTATATTATCGCTATTGCTCTTTTGTCTGCCGAGTGGATGTCCTAGTTTTAGGGAGGTGCTACCAAATTTTGTAAATTTCGGTGGTTTGGTTTTAAATCGGTTTTAAGAGTCGGAGGTTATTTCCTGTCTCTTCACTAGAGGTGACATTAGTTATTCAGAGTTTTGGTAGCATCCGTGGTGCGCTTGGCGCCGGGGTGTTACAGTTGGTATCAGAGCGGGCTTCAGGTCCGTGGTGCTTGAAGGTAGTGAGTAATTCTAGCATGAATTAAAATTTTGTCAGATAAAAGTAGAAACATGGTTTAGGTTGAACCTTTAGAATGTGGCCCTAGGGCAATAACCTTAAAGCTTGATGTAGAATGGTTAATTAATTTAAAATCGACATACTCGATGCATGAGGAAAGGGATGGGACATCGTTGCATTGTACTACAATGTTTACTTTTGTTATTCATGCTATGTTGATACTTGTTGATATGTTATCTATTAGTTTTGATAAGGCTATGGTATTATTTATGGTTATGCTAATGAAGTGATAAATTGATTTGTGGGGTCGGTGGGACTCCTTGTACCAAAGGATTCCGCTCGGTGTGGCGCTTGAGAGCCAAAGACCGGAGGATTCATAACCTCGTGTAAGGAGAGTCCTTGTTCTTTTGTTTTAGATCGGAGAGTTGATGGGGTACGTTATTTGGGTGTTGTCTTCTTTGGTCTTCTTGGCTTTAAGTCAAAGAAAAAGTATTATGTTGCTCCTCTTTTGGTTGCTTTATGGAGAAAGTCATGGATTTCTTCGTGTTGTCGCTCTCCAAGTTGAAGTTTTGGTGAAGATCTTAGTCGTGAGAACTTAAGGTTTGGGGCTTTAAAAGAAAAAGTGTTATTCGGCCGATTCGCTTTTCATTCGTGTGAATTTATTTGCGCAACTCCCTGCCTTCGTGGAATTTTGAGAGTCGAACTTCTTTGGAAGTTTTAGGTTGGATTTCTTTTTCTCGAAAGGAGATTGCAGCAATCAGAGTGAGTTGTGGGTTGGTTGAAGATCTTCTCGTAAAAGTTTAATAGCAGGATGGTGTCATTAGGGTAGTTAACCCTAATACGATAGATGTTAAGGGCTCAAATGTTGGCCTTGGTAATCCACGATTATGAGTGGAGGAATGGACATGGTGGTTGCGTAGGGCTAGTATTGATTATGATGATGACAGTAATGACAAGTTTGGTTGAGGAACTTGTTTTAATTAGGTGATGGGATTAAATAGTTTCGAGGTGTCCTCAAGTGGTCGGATTGTGTGGATTAATAATAAGTTTTATAAAGTGTGGATAGTATAACCTAAGGCGAGGTTGTAGTTAAAGTCTTGTAAACATTGGGTTGAATACTTTGGAGCTTGATTTGCTCTTTAGCGGTGGATGGTTTTAAAGCCATTGTTTTGGCAATTTATGTCTCAGGAGACATGGTCTAATTTATTCGAGACTTAAATAATTGATTTAATGTGTTCGTCATATTGTCGTGAACATGAAATTTGGATGATGGGTTATCCTCATCAAGGTGGTTTTGAAAAGAGATGTCTTGAAAATAGATTATGAAGTGGTGTTGATGGATAGGTTGATTATGAATAAAGTAATCACTTGTTTTCTTTGATGAGTATGATGGGGGAGAATTTGTTTAATGTGGTAATAACATTTCCGAACGCAGGTGTAATTAGTCGAAAGAATAAATTCTGGAGAAAGTGATCTAAGGAAGAGTGGTTATGAAATTCTTGCTAAGTCTTGTTGGGACTTCCTAAAGGCGCTAAGTGTGATCATTTGGAAACTTTTATTGTTAAAGGTGCAAGAATTTTAGAGATAATGGGATGTAAGATGAGCTTAGGTTTAAATACCTATGGACTTGGGTTGTCGGTGTAATCATTTGGATGTATGCCTTTTGTTTAAGACATTCATTGGGTGTGCAATTGAAGTTGCCATATGAGTTGTGTTTCGCCAAGTGGTGGAGTTAGTGGATGAAAGATTATGACGAAGAAAGAATGCATACTTATGGAATAGTGTGATGATAGTCTTTGGACTTGCCATTTAAAGGAAATAAATAGATGTAATGGAAATTGTTGGATTTCGGGATCGCTTTGCTATTCCCTAAATGTGGTTTTGGAATTAGTGTGTTGTGTTGTTTTTTTTAATCAAGTGATTCTTTGTTATGTAAGTTTTCCACCTTAGGGCTAAAGGTGAGAGAAATGGTTTATGTTGTTAAGAGAATGGAGTTCTCTTCGATTTTGTGGCTGTTTTTGAAGAATGAGTGGTGTGAAGTTTTCTTCTCGCTTGAGTCTTCCTTGTTATACATTTTATTGCATTGATTTCAAGTTGAAGAAAGTGGTTCGTTTTGTAAGAGAATCGAGATTCTCTTCGCTTTCTAAGGTGAGAAAAGAAAATGTTTAATTGTGGTTCCTTTCTTGAGTATAAATTGAGAGTATGCTCGTTGCTTGAATTCTTTGGGCAAGACCATCGCAGCAAGGGAACCAAGTATGAATTGGTTTTAATGGAGGGTCTAACCTGGATTAGGTGTTGACAGTAATTGGATTTAGAGTTGAGAGTATTGAAGTGTAGCATGTTTTGGTCCAAATCCCTTGTGGAGAGGATCAATTGATTTTGTTGTCTCTTGGTCTAAATATGTTGGAAACCTCGGTTTCCTGGGTTGGAATTAATGTTTGGGTTATGAATTGTTTCCTCTAGTGGTTGTCGCGTCGCAAGCAGATAGAGGTGAAAGAAGGTAGAGTATGATTTTGGTACTATGATAGAAATGGGATTTGTGCCTTGATGGACTATCTGTTTGGTAGTAAGGAATGACTTTGGTCCTTTTGTTGCAAGGGCAATCGTCGGCAGAAGATAAAGATTTGTGTTTTGGTTCCCGGAGGAGTCCGATGTGCAACCATAGATGATTGAGTGGTTGGAAATAGTGATGTGTTCTTAACCGATTCTTTGGTTATCAAGGATAATCAATGAGGAGAGTTGGGAATCAATGTTCTCTTGGTTCTTAGAGAATTCGGTTTAGAACCTAGCTATCCAATCGGATAGCTTTGGGTGAATTGGTGGTAAGTCCTTTAATGCTTAATAGAGTGATGTGGCTTATGGCGATCGCATCATCTTGAGTTTGTTGATCCGTGAGGTAGAGGTTGAGAGAGAGGAGAAAGTTTTGGTGAGTGACATTGAATAGAGAAATGAGAATTGAGTTTGGGAGTTAGTATTATGATCTTCTGGAAGAATCGTTGGTTGATTGGAGGTTGTATATTAAGCGCTAAAGAAGAGTTGTTTGAGTTGTTGGATTAGTGTTGGTCTTTGAGAAAGGCCTAGCTTTGAGTTTTGTACCATGCGAGTTAAGGAGTTAGAGTGAGTATTGATTTGTTGACGGATGAAGTGAGTTCGCTTGTTTGCTCTTTTTATTTGGCAAGGACCGTGGTTTGAGTTGTGGAGTTTTTCTTGCGTGAGAAGTTCGGCTTATTCTTTATGGACTTATTGGCTTTGGCAATTCAGTTTTGGTTGCTCTTGTGGGTGACTTTGAGGTGTTCGTAATTGAGGGCGAATTCATTAAAGGGGGAAGAGTGTAATATCGCTAGCTTTGGTTAGGGTTTTGGCGGTGTTGTTTTCGTCTTCTTAATTCTCGTATTATTACGGTGGGAGGTAAGTTGTGTTGTCGCACTTTGTGCAGATTTTATTAAAAGTTTTGTATTTCTTTTCGTAGCTTCTTCGAAAAGGGTGTTTCGTCCGAATTGTATATTTTCTATGGCAAGTTTTACTCAAAAGAAAGTTTGCATTTCGCTAAGATTTTGAAATTCCAATCTTTGGGATTTGTTGGTTTGTGGTCTCTATAGTTTGTGTAGTTTACATTTTATCCCTAGCCTTTTATTCTTAGCACCCAGATTGGTGGAGTATAAAAATAAAAGGAAGAAACCCTAGGAATGAGAGAGAGAGAGAGAGCTTTTGAGGCTGGCCTCCGTGCCGCCCGGCCCTTGGCGTGTGCTCGCCTCCCGATCGAACTCACCTTCCTTCACTGCGTCGCTCGCACGACGCCTCCCGATCGACCAGCGCTCATACTGCGCCCGAGTCACGCGCCGCCTCCCGAGCCCCGGCCTTCCCTGCGCTCGAACGCCCATGCCCTCGCTTCTTGGTGCAGTCCCGGCTTCACTGGTCTTGTCCCCGACCTTCTGGCGCTCGGCGCCCAGGCCGCCCAGCGTCGTTGTTGCTCGCCACGGCTCCGCAGCGAAAGCACCCCCGGTGGCTGCGCCCAGCCTTCTTCTTGGCGCCTCCGGGCGCCCTCCTCTCCTCGATCGTGTGCTTCTCGATCTGGTCAGCACCTCCCCACCTCCTTCCTCCCTCCATGGATGTGCTTTGAGGTAGTCTAGCTTGAGTATTTTTCCTTGCATGCTAGGTGTTCGATGAAATGGTCAGGAGGTATATGCTTGTGTAGTGGCTCTTGTTTGGGTCGATTCGAGTCGGTGGTCCGATTGATATTAATCTAGTAACGATTTCTAGCTATTATACAAAGAAAGGATCGCTCTATTTGCTATGCATGCTTTAATTGTTTGTGATTTTTATAGTGTTAGGAGTGATGTCGAATCGCTTAGTTGTCTTTGCAAATATCTTATGCAGACATGTCACGTGTTGGTACTCGGTACAACTTATTTGTTAATTCTTTTGAGTGGCTAAGCGGTCAAAGCAATGTAGCGATTGTAGATGTAAATTACAATCTTTGACATTGGTATCCGAATCGTAAACCATCATGTTTGCAATAAATTTGTTTAGCAACAAATCATTGTAGCAATGGTAGATGTAAATTACTTTTATGCATCTAAAGACAAGACTATTTAATCCTACTATTTTGGAAGCCGAGACTTGGATGATTGTTATCTGTTGGCATAGGAAGAAAGAAATCATGAAATAATCTCACATGCATTTTTAGATAAAGTCAACTTTACATGCTAGAAATTGTTCAGAGGTAGTGTTCTTGTATCATCCCAAAATATGATGAGTTAGACTCTCTTTGATACAATCGTATGCATACTCATTTACTTGTCATCCGAGATAAATCATACTTAGTTTCAGCTTATTGAATATGGTTAAGCAATCGCTCGCTTGGTTGTTCTTCTTCTGATTACATTCAAGACCATGCCTCGCCATCATCCAAAATATGAGAATCTCACTTTTCATATTGTTGTTTATGAAAATATATTTCTTTGATAATTCAGATATTGGTTGTTAAATTGTGTGTTTAAAGTTGGACAAAGATGGCCCAATTCAATGAGTTAAGAGTTTATTATCGCCATTTGATTATGAGCATACTATTGTATATTAGTTTAATTTGTTAATTGTTTTGCATAAGATCTCAAATTGAGAGAGTTGAGTTTTAAATCAAGCATTGAGGTTTTGAGTCGGACCTTGATCCACTCTTGTGCGTAACGTTGTTTTCGTGAAAGTGTCTTCGGGTGGTCACGACCCCACGCTGCCTCAAGCGTCGGTAGAAGGCAAGTGTAACTCCTAGAGCGTTGTTAGGATGTTAAATGCTTTGTTTGCGATAAGGTTATGAAAATTCTAATGAAGTGATTATGTTTATTAGCATGTCTAGAAGTTGTTTTTAGTATGGTGATGAGGATGGATGAATGTTAGCAAATTGGTAAGTAAGTTACTCAATTCCCATTTATTGCATTGCATTACGAAATTGTACGCACGAGTATGGTTATGTTGATGCAAGTGTAGGGACAAGTTTGCACTATAATCACCTAGTTCATATCTGTAAATTTAATCTACTTTATAGAAATTATGTGATGCCTTTCCCTGAATTTTATTCATGACTTTATTTACTCTCGAATGAATCACATTGGGGAAATAGCAAGTTAATTGGTACTTCCATATTGGTTATGGCTATGTGTGGTGAAAATGAATGAGGGATGAAATGCATTCACGTCAATTGCATAATTGCATTCATGATGGACGAGGCGTCCCATGTTGATGCGGGCCTCGGTGCTCACCCGTAGTGAGCACAAAAGTCCTACCTCGTAGTCCCATTCATCGATGGTGAATGGGAGCGAGTCAGTAAGAGTAGGCCCCGCCACGGGATGGGTGGGATTGAGGGTGCACACCGACGGGTGTGCACTCAGCTATACCGGTATACGCTATGACAATGTGCATTATGAGCATGCATGGTGCATTCATTGTTTTGATTCATGAGGAAAAGGGATGAGAGCATAAAAGCATTGCATTGTGTGTTGCAATTTGGTAAATGTTAATTGATGAGAAAGGGAAATGACAAGTTGAGGATTTAGTCGTGGACTCATCCTGGAACGATTATTGAGGCGTGAGTATGGTTTAGTTACGTTTCCGAGTTGTATGTGGTAAATGGGGATAGATACTGCTTCTTTTACTGTATGATTTTCACTTAAGTAGTGTTTATGTCAAACGATGAAGTAGATGTGCTCATATGTTTGGTTGTATATGAATTTAACTGCTTCTTTTATTTACGGATATCAATTAAAGAAATTTTTACTTTATGTCTTGTAGCATTTATATTCTAGTCGAGTTCATTACTTTTATGCTTGATTGCACTTTCTTCGAGTCTTGGACTCACGCTTGTTTGCTTTTGTTTTTAGGTACCTTGCGATTCGTTGGGTTGGGAGTAGAAGCACGCACACAACTCCGGTCATCACCACCGCATTTAATTAAATTGTTAAGCCCGGTTGTAAATAATGGTGTTGTAATGTGTTGCTCGTCAGGTCGAGTTGTTAATTTCTATTGGATGTGTGATTGCTTATCTAAGGACCACGCTAGATGGTTTGATTCTATTTTAAGTGTTTGATATATTATATTATCGCTATTGCTCTTTTGTCTGCCGAGTGGATGTCCTAGTTTTAGGGAGGAGTCTTGCCAAATTTTGTAAATTTCGGTGGTTTGGTTTTAAATCGGTTTTAAGAGTCGGAGGTTATTTCCTGTCTCTTCACTAGAGGTGACATCAGTTATTCAGAGTTTTGGTAGTATCCGTGGTGCGCTTGGCGCCGGGGTGTTACACCTTGGAGCCTCTTTACAGTCCGACCTGCGACTGCTGTGGCCTTCATCGGGACCACAAGAGTGCTGTTCACCTCTTTGAGTTCCTCCGCCGACTTCGACCGGAGTTCGAGTAGCTCCGTGCTTTCGTGGTGGCCCGCCGCCACGACGCCCCTCGTTGAGGCGCCACTGTTCGTGGCCGAGGAGACTCGTCTTCGTGGCGTGCTTTCGTCTTTCTCGTCTGTCCTGATCACTTCCACACCTCCTCCTGCGACGGCTCCTCTCCCAGCAGCAGCAGGAGGTTTTGCTGTTGTGGCGAAGCACCGCTGTTGTGATGGTGGTTTCAGAATTCATGCAGAAGAAGACAGGCACACCATTGAGCAAGGCAGAGGCGGCCTCGTAACCGCAAGGGTGGAGTGGTGGAGCTAGTGCCCTCGCCCACCCGACGCCTGGCACGACACCATGCGAGATGTGACTTCGGCGCCTTGAGCGCATGGAGCGCCTAGGGCGACTCCTTCTCCAGACCGCTCTGTTGCGGCCTTCCTTGGTATGCAGTTGCCCTGGATTCTTGACTCTGGGGCTTCTTTCCACATGACATCTGATCCCACTCACCTTGGCTCACTGAGTACTTCAACCATGCCTATGTCCGTCAAGACTACCGACGGTATTTCCTTTCAGCTTGTCGGGGCACTCTTCACACTTCTTGTTTTCATGTTCCTTCTGTTTCACATGTTCCTCGCCTCGATTTACAGCTTATCTCTGTTGGCCAGCTCGCCGACCTTGATTGTCATATCATTCTTGAGGTTGACTCTTGTTCTATTCAGATCGCCTCACCGGACCTGGTTGGTCTTCGCCATCGGTCCGTGACTCTCAGCGTCTTTTGGAGCTTGACTGGCTTCGCCTTTCCTCCACTTCCGCCACGCCCACCTCCAGCAGCCTGACGATCGCTGCCTCTCGATGTCACTTGTCCTCGCCTCCCTACCGCCAGCTTTTGCTCATGGCATCATCGCTAGGTCACATGTGTGGGTCTCGTCTTTCTTTGTTAGTGAGTCGTGGTGTTCTTGGGAAGGTTTCTGGTGATACCTCCCTGTCCTGTATGGGCTGTAAGCTTGGGAAGCAGCTACAGCTACCCTACCCCACCAGTGATTCTGTGTCTCTATAGCCATTTGATTTGGTTCATTCTGATGTATGGGGCCCGGCTCCCTTCGTTTCGAAAGGGGTCATCGTTACTATGTGATCTTTATTGATGATTTCTCTCGTTACACTTGGATCTATCTTTTGACCTCTAGACATCATGTGTTGTCTGCCTACCAGGCCTTTGCTGCTATGGTCCGCACATAGTTTGACTCGTCTATTCGTGTCTTCCGTGCTGACTCTGCTGGCAAGTACCTATCCACCTCTCTTCGTCAGTATCTCCTTGAGCAGGGTACTCTTCCTCAGTACTCTTGTACTGGTGCTCACACGCAGAATGGTGTCTCTGAGCGCAAGCATTGCCACCTTCTTGAGACTGCTCGAGCGATGATGCTGTCTTCCTTTGTTCCGCCCCACTTCTGGGCTGAGGCTATCTCTACCGCTGTCTACCTTGTGAACCTTCACCTTTCTATCGCTTCTTGTGGTGCCACTCTGTTGAGCGCCTCATTAGCGAGACTCCTCAAGATACCACCTTCGTATGCGTTCGGGTGTGTTGTCTTTGTGCTTCTTCAGCCCCGTGAGCGGACGAAGCTGACTGCTCAGTCTGTTGAGTGCGTTTTTCTTGGCTACGATGCTGAGCGCAAGGGTTATCGCTGTTGGGACCCTGTGGCTCGCAGGATTCGGGTCTCCCGAGATGTCACCTTTAATGAGTCTCAATCCTTCTTCACTCATGATCCTTCCTCTAGCCCGCACTCTACTTCTGATTTGCTCTCCTTCCTTACTCTACCTGATGCTCCCTCCTTTCCACCACCACCCTCTTATCCGTCCCTACCTTTACCTCCATCCTCGCCACCATCACCCTCACCTTCCATTCCAGTCCCTTCGTCACTGCTCCACCACCTCCCTAGTCACCTCAAGAGCCTCCCTTGCCTTTACGCCACCTCCTGTTCGTTTCCACTACACTCGTCGTCCACCTCCTCCCAGTTCCTCCTCTCTTCTAGGTCCAGCTCCTACCCCACCTTTGAGTCCGCTCCCTCGCTCCTACTTGAGTCTACCTCTCCTGCTCCTTCACATGCAGACGCTCTTCGTGATCGGAGTAAGATTCGTCGTCCCGATCGCTACGGCTTTGTTGCTCCAGCTACTGTTTCCTCTGAGCCTACTTCCTATCGCGATGCTGTTACTCATCCTGAGTGGCAGTTCGCCATGGCTGAGGAGCTTGCTGCGCTAGAGCGCACCAGCACTTGGGATCTTGTCCCTCTTCCCGCTTCTGTCACTCCTATCATGTGCAAGTGAGTCTATAAGATCAAGACTCGTTTCGATGGCTCTATTGAGCGCTATAAGGCACGACTCGTTGCACGTGGTTTTCAACAGGAGTATGGGCGTGACTATGAGGAGACCTTTGCTCCTGTTGCTCACAGGACCACTGTGCACACACTTGTGGCCGTTGCTTCTGTTCGCCGGTGGACCATCTCTCAGCTTGATGTGAAGAATGCTTTTCTTCACGGTGAGCTACGTGAGGAGGTCTACATGCACCCACCTCCTGGCTATTCTGTGCCAGATGGCCACGTGTGTCGCCTTTGTTGTTCTCTCTATGGGCTCAAGCAAGCCCCTCGTGCTTGGTTTGAGCGCTTCACCTCTGTTGTCACCACTGCTGGTTTTGTTGCTAGTGAGCACGACCCTGCTCTCTTCGTTCACACTTCTCCTCGTGGTCGTACTCTTCTTCTTCTCTATGTGGATGACATGCTCATCACAGGTGATGATCCTCAGTACGTTGCCTTTGTGAAGGCGCGTCTCAGTGAGTAGTTTCAGATGTCTGATTTGGGTCCTCTTCGATATTTCCTTGGGATTGAGGTCACTTCCACGCCTGAGGGCTACTACCTCTCCCAGCGGAAGTACATTCAGGATCTCCTTGATCGGGCATGTCTCACCGATCAGCGTACTGTTGCCACTCCTATGGAGCTTCACCTTCAGCTTCGTCCTACTGATGGTACTCCTCTTGAGGATCCTACTCGGTACCGCCACCTCGTTGGGAGTCTTGTTTACCTTGGCATTACTCGCCCTGACATCTCCCATGCTGTTCACATCTTGAGTCAGTTTATGCAGACTCCTACTCAGATACACTACAGTCACCTCCTTCGGGTCCTGCGGTATCTTCGTGGTACCATTGATCGCCGTCTGTTTTTCTCTTGCTCCAGCCCTTTGCAGCTTCAGGCCTATTCAGATGCTTCCTGGGCTAGTGATTCCTCTGATCGTAAGTCCCTTTCTGCTTATTGTGTCTTCCTTGGTTCTTCTTTGATTGCCTGGAAGACCAAGAAGCAGATCATTCTCGCCCAAGATCGAGGTCTGAGTGAGCTACTGGCCTATGTGACGGCTGAGGTGACTTGGTTATGGTGGCTCCTGGCAGATTTTGGTGTCCATGTCTCTACCCCTACGACAGTGTGCTCCTACAGTACCGGCGCGATCAGCATTGCTCGAGATCCGGTGAAGCACGAGCTCACCAAGCACATTGGCGTTGATGCTTCCTATGTTCGGTCGCAGGTGCAGCAGCAGGTGGTTGCCCGTCAGTATGTGTCTTCCGAGGTTCAGATCGCGGATTTCTTCACTAAGGCACAAACTAAGGCGCAGTATGATCTTCATCTCTCCAAACTCAATGTTGTGGATCCACCTTGAGTTTGAGGGGGGTGTTAAAATAGACTTGTATAAGGTGTTATTTGCTATTTTTCATCTTCCACTGTACATGTATTTTCTTGGCCCATTGGTCCATTGGAATTCAGGCTGCCATTCCATCAATTCTAACAGTTTGTACTTGCTTCATTCTAAAAGAGACAGAATGGGGGCAAAAACTCATCGGGTCGGTCTTTTAAGAGCAAAAAAATCATATATATTCATTTTTCTTGTTCATCTCTGCAGGTTTCATTAGCATCGATTGTGGGTATACCACAAGCCCAGAATACACAGATCAGAAGACAGGTCTAACATACGTAGCCGATGTGGGTTTCACTGATGCAGAATTAATCCACACCATCGACTTAGGGAACATGCAGCCAGACCTTGCACAACGTTACACAGCCGTTCGCTTCTTCCCCAATGGAACACGCAACTGCTACAAGTTGCGGTCTCTAACACCTGGTGGAAAGAACTTCTTGAGTGCTGCCTTTGGTTACGGGAACTATGATGCACTAAATAGGCTTCCTGCCTTTGATCTCTATCTCGGGGTCAACTACTGGACCACAGTGAACATTACCGATGGCAGTAGAGCATACATCTTTGAGACGATTTCTTGAGAACTACTTTTTTTATCTACCTAATTGTTCTTTTTTTTTTGTTAATAAGCTAGGTTCCCAGATGATCGCTACGACCTCATATGGCAGAGGTACGAAGATAATCCCAACTGGAGAGACACCTATAACCCAAATGACACAGTCCAGAACTCCCCAAATGACACCTAGAACCCACCATCTGCTCTGATGCGTAATGCATCTACTCCAGTGAATGCCTCAAGGATGGACCTGTCGTGGAGTTCGGATGCATCCATGAACGTTGGCATCGACACTGAGTACTTCGTTGTACTCTACTTTGCTGAGGTGGAGGCTATCCCAGATAATGCGTTACGGCAGTTCCATGTCATTGTGGATGACACCACGTTGGCTTCTGCGTTCAGCCCACAGTATATGCTGTCTACTGTTCTCTCAGGGACTGCGCAAGGCCCAGGCCAGCATAGCATCTCCCTTCTGGCAACGCAAGCCTCCAAGCTTCCGCCTTTGACTGTGCAAGCCTCCAACCCGGTGGCTTCTGCGTTCAGCCCACAGTACATGTTGTCTACTGTTCTCTCAGGGACTGTGCAAGGCCCAGGCCAGCATAACATCTCCCTCCTGGCAACGCCAGAATCCGATCTTCCGCCTTTGATTAGCGCTATGGAGATATTCTTGGTGCGGCCAGTGAATGAGTCTTCCACTGACTCTTTAGACGGTATATATAATAATAACTTTCACAAGTTCTTTTTCCTTCCCAATTGTCCGCTTGCTACCATAATTTATACTAGGGACGTTCAGTCCAGAAACTGGAAAGCATGGATGAGTGGACTGCGTGCTCGGTCCACAAAAGGGCATCGCAAGGGCTCGGTCCAGAAACATTAGGATTAAAGCATACACGGTTGCGTTCTAGTCACACAATGTTGAAGAGAGTAACTTCTCTTGAACAGATGTATGTCGGAGAAAGCAGCATATTACTAGACATGGTAGCGTGCTATTGCACGCCGTGTTGTGCGGGCGTGGGGAAAAATCGACGAAAGGACGAACGCGATTTTCAACATATCTCTCACTCCGAAAACACCGTAAACCGAAAGTTACGTGGGAAAAAATAGAGAGTTAGAGTCGTAGAAATATCTCTTTCGATTTAATTATTTGGAAAATATTGAGACCGAGGTGGAAAACGAAGTGGAAAAATAGTCTAGTGGGAAAATAGTCTAGAGGAAAAGGGTGAAAAATTATTAGAGACGAGAACCTTTCTAGAGATGAATACATATTCATTTAATTATTCGGAAAATATTTGAGACCGGGTGGAAAACCGAAGTGGGAAAATAGTCTAGAGGGAAAAGGGTGAATATTGGAGACCGAGGTGGAAAACCGAAGTGGGAATGTTCGCGATTTGAATTTAACAAGAGCTTTTTCCGTAAAAGATCGAGCGGACGAGGGACCCATACGCGATAAAGTAAAAAAATCTTCCCCTCACAAAAAATCGCGAAGGACCTATTCGTAATTTGTAGGGACCTACTCGTAATTTAATCAAACACAGGGGCTTTTTTGAAAAAATACGTAGAGGGACAGCTGGCTTCACCTCCTCTCGGCAATCCCAGGGGCTGTAAGATGTGTTATATTACTATTTGCTATTCACACACTAATATGTAACCGAAATCTTGTCGTGACATACCTTAATGGCTGATTGGACATGTCTACGAGTACGCGACAATGTTCTACTTAATTTAAATTTTGCATGTATGGAATGTTTCTTCGTACGTCTCAGTAAGTGTTTGACTACACCTGTGCTTTTCCTCCACTTTTATTTCTTCGTCTCACTAAGTGTTTGACTTTGAAATATTTGTAGACTTGCAATGTTTTCACCTGAAAGTTAAGAAATGAAAATCACATAGTTAAGTACAGATTGATTTGTATTTTAATGGTTTGATCTTACCTGCATAAACTTGTCATTCTTTGGATTGATCGGTGACATTGACGCTTCTTTTGGTCAGCTTGCATTGCTCCAACAGTTGTATGTCATGCATGCACTATAACAACAAGCTCTTGAATTACTAGTTATCAATTGAATTAGTACGTAGCGCTCGTAGATTGGAACATGCAACTTATCACCAACGGCGAGATAGATGGGTCTGCTTCGCCACCCTTTCCACCTTTTGTTTTCCTCTTAAAAGAGAGGCAAAGCTGTCAATATCGTTCTTAAAGAGGGAGAGAGAGACAGACGGACGACCAGCTCTATTGCGTTAAGGGTCTGCTTCGCCACCCTTTCCACCTTTTGTTTTCCTCTTCGCAAGAAGCGAAAGCTGTCATTGTCGTTCTTAAAGAGACGCCTTCGAGACGCCGATCAGTCTGCGTCAAGAACAAACTTCTAGTGCGGATCACAGCAGTGAGGACGCTGCCATTAATCTCACATTTGTCATGTCCTCCAGCTTTCCGTGCAGCAGCTAGCATCCCACTTCACCAGCGCCTGAAGCGAGTCATCCGATTCCGAGGATGGTAAGCCGCACAAACAGGTGCACGTAATCTAACTTAAATTTAAATGCTAAATTTAACGTATAATGTAAATGCTAAAATTAAATTCAGAAAAGCATAAAAGTAAAAGTTTATTTCTTTGAAGAAAAGTTTATATTTTATAAAGCCTCACAACAAGACGGACAAACCACAAAGGAGCACACACAACCTTTCAAGAGGGAAAAGCTACCCCTCCCCCTCTATTTATACTACTAGAGTCATTCTCTACTCTTAGATGAGTTCAACTTGGCTCCTAAATAACCCCACCAAACGTTGAGATTTAGTCATCCTCTACCTTTGGATTAGTTTTATTTGGCCATCAAGAAACCTCATCAAGGGTTGAGATTAATTTAAATTAACTTGGCCACTACTCTATCTTTTAAACCGCAATTCAACCACTCTCCTTGATCCGAGCAGCTCCAAGCTCGTATCTCAGTCGTTCCCTTGTCTTCTAGGGTCGTAGCAACTCCGTCTCCGGTCATCCTCTGGCGATCCCAAACCGTTTGGACCTCCGGCGTACCTTGTCTAGTCCCGGTCATCCTCCGCCTCACCAAGACTCCTAGACTGTCGTCCTTAACCTTAAAAATAAGGAAACACATCACATAACAATATCTAACATGATATACAATAATTATTCAATTACTAAAAATAAATTATATTTCTAACTCAAATATATAGTTAGATACTCGTGACTCGTCAACGAAGGCGAGTAGACCTTCGTCTGGTCTTTCAGTCTTGGCAGTATTTGCTCGATTATTCATCGAGCAGAAGAACGTAGTGTAGAGGTACATAGCGATGTGGAGTACTGGATGTGATGTGAGAGATAAAAAGAAGGCATGCAGTAGCAGCTTACCGCCACCCCCAGGGGATAGATAGATAGCCTCTTCCCCTTCCTACGCTCCGCGTGGCTGCGAAAGGTCTCGATCGATATCGAGCGAGGATTTTCTTGAGAGTGCCGCGGTGAAACGACAGATCTCTTAGAGATCAATTTGATATTTGGAATGGAATATTCCGCCTTCTTGGATCCCCTAGTCTTGTAGCCCTACTGTTTCTATATAGAGTAGTGAGGCATATGAATGAGTTATGAGACAAATCTGTCAAGCGTATGCGATGACAATGGGTTATAACTTCTTGTATCTCAGCAGCGTATGGGCGCGGATGGTTATGTCGTTCTTCATCGCTTCAAGCTTCCTTTGCAGCCATGGCCAGCCAGACAGTCTTGGTATGCTCTGTTCTCTGCTATTATACATTGTTGATGCATATGCCCATCGCATACATATCAGAATTACTGGCTCGGCAAGCACAAGTTTGTAAACCCTGTTCCAACTTATAATTGGTATCTTTTAAGAGCAAAAAAACAAATAGGAATACTGTGACAGACTTATAATTGGAACATCTACCAACCATTTATACCCTTTTTTGTATATATTCATTTTTCGTGTTCATCTCCGCAGGTTTCATAACCATCGATTGTGGGAATACAAGCTCAAACTACATAGATAAGAAGACAGGTCTAACATACGTAGCCGATGTGGGTTTCACTGATGCAGGATTAATCCACACCGTTGACATGCAGCCAGACCTTGGCCTTCGGTACAAAACCGTTCGCTTCTTCCCGAATGGAACACGCAGCTGCTACAAGTTGCGGTCCCTAACACCTGGTGGAAAGAACTTGTTGAGAGCTATCTTTGCCTATGGGAACTATGATGCACTAAATAGGACTCCCGCCTTTGATCTCTATCTCGGGGTCAACTACTGGACCACAGTGAACATTACCGATGCCAGGGGAGAATACATCTTTGAGACGATTGCTGTGTCTCCTGCTGAATACTTGCATGTCTGCTTGGTGAACATAGGGTTGGGAACTCCTTTCATCTCAGGGCTTGACTTGAGGCCACTCCCGGCAAATCTTTATCCGGAGGCCAATGTGACGCAGTCTCTGGTTTTGCTTAGCTTTTTCCGTGACCACACAGTTCATTATGGGTTCAACCGCTACCACTTTGGAAATGATACTAGTCACATCAGGTGAGCTAACCTGACAAAATTTGCTAATAGTATATGTGATTACTTTTTTTATGTTCTCAATTGTTCGTTTTTTTTGTTAATAAGCTAGGTTCCCAGATGATCTCTACGACCGCATGTGGCAGAAGTACGAAGATAATTCCAACTGGAGAAACATATCCGACGAAGTCAATGGCACAGTCCAGAACTCCCCAAACGACAACTATAACGCACCATCTGTTGTGATGCTTAATGCATCTACTCCAGTGAATGCCTCGAGGATGGACCTGTCGTGGACTTCGGATGCATCCATGAACGTTGGCGTCGACCCTAAGTACTTTGTTGTACTCTACTTCGCTGAGGTGGAGGCTATCCGAGCTAATGCGATACGGCGGTTCCATGTCATGGTGGATGAGACCACCTTGGCTTCTGCGTTCAGCCCACAGTACATGCTGTCTACTGTTCTCTCAGGGACTGTGCAAGGTTCAGGCCAGCATAACATCTCCCTCCTGGCAACGCCAGAATCCAATCTTCCGCCTTTGATTAGCGCTATGGAGATATTCTTGGTGCGGCCACTGAATGAATCTTCCACTGACGGTATATATAATAACTTTGACAAGTTCTTTTTCCTTCCCAATTGTCCACATGCTACCATAATTTATATTACTATTTGCTATTCACACACTAATTTAAATTTAAGTAAGCGACAATGTTATACTTAGTTTAAATTTTGCATGTATGGAATGTTTCTTCACCTCATTACGTCTTTGACTGGACTTGTGCTTTTCTTCCGCTTTTATTTGTTTTCTTCAGCCAAACTTGATGTGATTCTTGGTTCAGTAGCTGCCATAATAGTTCTACTACTGCTAGTAGCTCTACTTGCACTTGTCATTTGGAACAGAAGAAGGAAGAGACAAGGTAACTAATTAAATTTGCAGTACATCATCAGGGGAATTTTAGCAGTTCTAAAGGAATTTAGCTTGCACAGCATTCATCCTGCACAGTGCTAAAATATGATTACTTCTGCCACCTCCAGATGTGCCTCTTGTGTCTAATCCATACGAGAACCGGAGGTTCAAGTACAAGGATATCAAAGCCATCACGAATGGCTTTAAAAAAGTAATCGGGAAGGGCGGATATGGCCTTGTCTATATTGGCTGTTTGGAGGATGGAACTGCTGTTGCTGTGAAGGTTGAGTCACAAACATCTGCACAAGGGAATAACGAGTTTTTGGCTGAGGTATAATACAGTACCACTAACTGTACAGTTAGATGGCTTGATCTAAATGTATCATTAGATGATAGGAATTGTGTACACCTCGATCAATTAGCAAAATAGCAATAAAGCTTTTCAAAATATTAATTAGTTTTCTCGTGAATTATATGTATATATATACTGCAGGTTCATCACTTGACCAGGGTTCATCACAACAACTTGGTGCGTTTAATTGGCTATTGCGAGGATAGGAAACATCGATGCCTCGTCTATGAATTCATGTATGGGGGAAACCTAGAGGACCGGCTCAGAGGTTGGTAAATGTTTGCCCAACTCTATGCTGCATGACATTTAACCAGACTTGCAATATGGAATGAACACGATTGGAGTGTAGGCCTGCTCAATCACCAAACAAACTTTCTAGGTCTAAGGTTTCTTGCTTTAATATCAAGTTAATCATGTTGCATACTCGAACATGTGTGGTCCCGGGCGGAGCCAAGGGGGGGTGGGCGGGGGCCATGGCCCCCTAACCAAAATAAGATCCAGTAGTTAGTATTAGCAAACAACAAATAAAGGTCTAGTCCATTCCCAACAGGTAAAACTTCTATTTTTCTTAACTTGATGTATGCAATGCTTAATTTCTCTTGCTAACTTAACAAATAGACTATATAAAATAGGTAAAGCTTCCCATTATTCAATGGTTAATAGGTCATTACGCATTTATTGGTCATAACTCTCCGGTGTCAACATCAACCACAGAGCGAGTATTTTCAACTATAAAACTTGTCAAGACCCACCTTCAAATAAACTAGAGATGACTTTTTCGACATTGCATGATAGTTTACATTGAAAAAGAACTAGCAAAGGAAAATTAGTTTAGATGAACTTATTGACTTATGATCTTCTAGATAGTTATAGAACTAAATTTAAGTTAATAGAGATGTAAGTTTCTTATTCTAAAAATATGTCATATTTTTCTTGTGAACATGTGGTTATGCTATTTTTAAATTTAAATGCATCGATATTGCTATGATATTTTTTATGGATGCTATGATATTTTTTAGTTGATCCACGTGGCCCCTTAACCCAAATCCTAGCTCCGCCTGTGTGGTCTTGCATCGCACTGGCTATAGCTATCAGCCCAACCATCTAATTAAATTCCCTATTTCTTGTTCACAGGTCAAGAAGATGCTCCCATTGAACCCCTTACTTGGCTGCAACGCCTTAACATTGCACTGGGATCTGCGAGCTGCACGCAGCAAGTTTTGATTTTAGTACTGCAATATTCAACATTCTCAGATTCCATGTTTGAGTTATACGCGGCGCAGAGGATCGAGTACTGCACAAGTCCTGCAGTCCACCGTTGATTCACAGAGATGTCAAGGCCCAAACATCCTTCTGAATGCAAATCTCGTGGCCAAGATATCTGATTTGGCCGACAAGGGCTTTCAAAGAAGGAAACAGAACACACACAAGCACTGCATCGGCCGGTACCCCGGACACGTGGACCCAGAGTATGCATGTTCTTGACCCTAGTTTCAGAATTAATCTAGTAGATGTGAGTCCGATGTGTGTGTTAACCCCGCCGGTACTATGATACCTTTCGTCTAAGTGAGAAGAGCGATGTGTACAACCGGAGTTGTTCTATTGGTGCTCATCACAGCGCAGCCGGCGATCATCCCCATCAACTACTCAGAGAGAAGACACATTGGGCCATGGGTGCGCGAGAGGCTTTCTAAAGGAGATATTGAGAGAGTGACTGACCAGAGGATAAGAGAAGATTGTGACGTGAACTCGGTATGGAAGGTGGCAGAACTGGCGCTGCATTGCACAGAGCGCCTGGGACGAGATCGGCCAACGATGACGGAGGTCGTAGACGGTCTAAGGGAGAGCTTGCAACTGGAGCTCTCGTCGCGTTCCGTGAGGCGCGGCTCAATTGGGAAAAGAGTTTCAGCATCTGCTGACGCCCAGCCTGTTGGTGTGCTTGAGGCAGAACAGATCGGAGAAATATCAGCGCGG
The DNA here is from genome assembly GCA_036346375.1 of Guadua angustifolia. NCBI lineage: Eukaryota > Viridiplantae > Streptophyta > Magnoliopsida > Poales > Poaceae > Guadua > Guadua angustifolia. The sequence goes on from CM070520.1 coordinate 136,543, forward strand.
TGACATGGATGAATTGCCCGTCCTATTAATTTACTTGGAAAGTATGAATTATTACCACATTACATAAAACTTGCTCTTGAATTTTGTGCCTGCAATGTGACCTGCCGGCCAGGGAATATCGATGAACATTTCCGTCATCAGCCGCGTTTATTTTGCTCCCCCCCTCTTGTTCCAATAAATTTTCGAATTTTACTCCACAGCATTACTTAGTTTGATAATATTCAGTAACACTTGATACCATTTGTTGCCATATTGATTCTCCATATGAAGTAATATTTAGTTTTTTTTAGACCAATAGGACATCAATGATGCCCCAGTTCCATTAAAGAAACTGGATAGAAACAGTTAGTGTTCCGAACCATTCCAAACCGAATCAGGCCAACAGCCAAATACGGCAACTACCAGCCATACATTTAGTAAAAAAAAACTCACACAGTTACCCCCTAGCAGATAAGTGACCACAATACTGACAAAACAGGATTACCCCTCCAAAACTAAACAAACAAGCAACAGAGCTTCTGAAATAACAAAACTCAAAAGCTATCCGCCGATCACTATCTGCAGGAGCCCTTTTGTCAACTTCACACAAGCTTGGACAAAACAGATGCTTGAAAGAACGCTTGAGACAATCTTCCAGCAGCAACGAACCAGACCTCCAGCATCAGGACCTTATTCACCAGTTTAAGCTAGCACATCAACACCAGAAACAGAAAAGAACTCATGCGGTAACCACCATCTTCCAGCCGACCACCAAACAGCAAAAAAGAAACTATCCTTTTAACACCCAACTCTCCAGATCTTCCGTCAATCAAGCAAAGAACTAATATAAAGACCGCGAATTTTCTGCTCTTGAATGTTACTTTCTTCCTGCAAACCATCCATCATCAGTTTTGAGCCCTTGGAAGTGAAGTCCCCGACTCTAACATAAGAGGCGCTCGAAGTTTGATCTCCATCCACCTGCAAAATTGATCTATCTTGCTCATCATATCGTCTGTATACAACGGCCTCCATTCTTTCAGCGAAACAAGCATCCTTCTCCAGATTACTTTCACACTTGTCCAACACTGGCAACGAAAAATCAAGTTATTTCTGACAGTCCATAAGCTCCAAAAGACAGTAGCACAAATTGTATTCAAAGCAGCATTTTTCTTATTGCTAACCCAATAGCGAGCCACAGATTCATAGTTATAACCAATATTTAACTCAAAAAAACTACCAATCAAGTACCAAGCGTTCTTAGCAATAACACAATCAAAGAAAAGATGTAGAACCGATTCTGACTCATCACAAAAGCAACAATAGGAACCCTTGTCCAAACCTCTTTTCAGCAGGTTATCTTTGGTCATAATTTTGTTATGAGAAATAAGCCAAAGAAAAAATTGAATTTTAGGAGGAACCCATAAACTCCAAATAGCCGGAATATACATAGGTAACACACCTCTAAAATTTATGACAGCATACAACGACTTAACCGAATAAACACCATTACTATTATACTGCCAGACTAAAACATCCTCATCATCATTAAGGTTCAAAGTACTCGCCACTTCAACCAACTCAAACCACCGGATCATCATCTCATCACAAAAAGTTCTTCGAAATGAACATTTAACACTATTACCATCCCAAATATCAGCAATCGTAGCACTTTTCTCGTTAACTAAAGTATATAAATCCCAAAATTGAACAGCCAAACACGAATTACCGAACCATACATCCTCCCAAAACCTAACTTTAGTTCCATTCCCAACCAACCATTTATACCCAAACTTAGTCGCCTGCATAGCCCAAACAACCCCCTTCCAAAAAACTGAAGCATGTTTACTATCAGAAAGGAAGATATTGGGATTTTCAGTTTTATATTTCAGTTTGATCAACTTCTTCCAAATTCTATCTTCATTAACGCAAAACCTTTGAATCCAGGAAGCAAGGAGACACATATTCAATTCTTTTAGGTTAGGAATCCCCAGACCCCCATATTCTTTTTTCATGCACAATAAATGCCAATTTGCTAAATGTAATTTATTATGACCCTCATAATCATTCCAAAGGCAGCTCGCCATATGAGAATTAATAAGATTCAAAGCCCACTTAGGAAATTTAAAGAAGGACAACAGATACAGAGGGATGTTGGCTAGGCAAGATCTAATAAGAATTAGCCTCCCACTATAAGAAAGGAGTTTCCCTCTCCAACCCGCAATTCGTTTTAGGATTTTATCTACCAGAGGCTGAAAATCCTCCCTTCTAATTTTATCATGATGCAGGGGGATACCAAGATACTTAATAGGGAAACTACCAATTTTGCAACAAAAAATGCTAGCAAATTTATTAACCTCTTCCTCGTCACAACCAATAGTAATCAATTCACTTTTATGAAAGTTAATCCTCATACCAGACATCTGTTCAAAACAAATAAGAAGCCATTTAAGGTGCAAAGCATAAGTCTCATTATTCTTCAAGAACAGAATAGTGTCGTCCGCATAATGAAGACTCATAATACCTCCAGCGCACAAGTCGTCACATAAACCTTCAACTATCCCATTGTTAGCAGCTTTAAAAAGAATACGAGAGAAAACATCAGCCACCAGATTAAAAAGAATTGGAGATAATGGATCACCTTGCCTCAAACCTTTACCAGTGTTGAAAAAATTACTCTCTACACCATTAATTTTCACCCCCACTGATCCTTTACTAAGGATAACATTAATCCAGGTAATCCACTTAACCCCAAAACCCCTTTTCCTCAGAATATCAATAAGAAAACTCCAGTTAACCATGTCATATGCTTTTTCATAGTCAAGTTTAAGAACCAAACCTTTACTCTTGTCCCGGTGAATCTTATGAATAACCTCATGCGCAGTCACCACACTTTCCAAAATATAACGATTCTTAATAAAGGCCGACTGGTTTTGCATAATGAGTTTATTACAAATCGAACCCATCCTATTGGTTAAAACTTTCGTAATAATTTTGTAACTACAATTAAGCAAACTAATAGGTCTGAACTGCTTAATATTTGTAGCATTATTCTCTTTAGGAATCAAAGAAATCATAGCAAAGTTAAGCCTAGAAACATCCAGCTCACCCTTATCCAAACTTATGAACAAACCCATCAGATCGTCTTTAATTATATCCCAAAATTTTTGGTAAAAGATAAAAGAAACCCCATCAGGGCCTGGAGCCCCATCAGGGTAAGAGTCGAACACTGCTGTCTTAACTTCCTCTTCAGAAAAAGGAGACTCCAAATTCTTATTATCCTCATCATCAATCATCTCACTTCTACCAAAAAACTCCTCCCCTAGATTAATGCTAGGCTTGGCTTCAAAGCCAAATAAAGATTTATAGTAATCACAAGCAACTTTAAGCATTCCATTCGTATCATGTATCGGGCCATTAGACCCCTCAAGCATATTAATTAAATTCTTTCTTCTCCGCTGACTAGCAACAGCATGGAAATATCTAGTATTCCTGTCCCCCTCCTTAATATTTCTATCTCTAGCACGTTGTCTTGCTTTAGTCTCTTCAATTTCCCAGATTTTCCCAATCTCTTGTTTACAGCAAGAGAGTCTATCCTCTTCCCCAGCAGAGAGAGGTCTTGATTCCGCAAGGATATCAATAGCATCGATTTCATCTAACAAAGTCTTTTTCCGCTTCCTGATCTCAGCATTAACATTTAGACTCCAACCTTTAGTGACTTTTCTAAGATTTCTAATTTTATTTTGCCAATTATCAATAGCACTGTCTTTTCTAGGAATATTCCAAGCTCTATATACAACTTGGGTAAATTCCTCATGAAGGAACCACCATTTCTCAAATTTGTAAATAGGTTTAACATGAAAACAGCCTTCCCCGGAATCCCATAGGATAGGTGTATGATCACTACCCACTCTAGGCAAAGAAGAAACAGTTGCCAAAGGAAACTTTTCCTCGAAGGATGTATTACAAAAAACCCGATCAATTACAGACATTACAACCTTATCTTGATTATTAGTCCAAGTAAAATGTCTCCCAGTCAAATGCAATTCCATAAGCCCCCACATGTCAATCCATTCGTTAAATTTATCACACCACTTGTGATCCACATTCCTATTATTTTTATCAGACTGGTATCTAACCATATTATAATCACCCCCCAACAAAGAAGGAGTATGATCATCTTCAAGAAGAATTTCATGAAGTTCAGAAAGAAACTCCAACTTCCCTTCTTCATAAGGGGAACCATATACAATAACCAATCTCCACACAAAATCATCTTTTTTATTTTTCATCCAACACTGAACCAAGAATTTTTTCATACTAGTGTGAATGATTTCTAACACATCGGTGTTTACCCCAACCAAAATACCACCTGCAGTGGAATTGGCTGGAAGCCACCGCCACTCAAACATCATAGCACCACTGAGAGAATTGAGAAATGAGACACTGAAATCCTCTCTTTTGGTTTCCTGAAAACCAACAAAATCTGCTTTGTGATTACGAATCAAATCAGCCAAACATTGAGTTTTACCCGGCTGTCCTAACCCCCTAACATTCCAAAAAATACCTCTCATCTTCCAACATTTTTCCTGGGGTGCTTGCCCCTTTTATTTTTACTCACAGTAGTCCACCCCTCTAACTCAGAATCCTCTCCACGCCCCTCCCTCAGAGGAGCTGGAGATAACTCCTCAGAGTTACTACGATCACAATCACCCATGAAAGTACTGTTAGAGGTACCACATTCACTCATAAAATCATCTCCCACAGAGTTTTTTCTATCAAAACTATCAGTTCTTGAAGCATCAATTTTTAGTGTCTGTCACTTTTTGTGAACAGAGGAATTCTCTCTTTTTGTTGTGACGCTTTCTATCTTTCCTTTTTCGACTTTCTGCTTGCTATCTTTCTTGAACCCCCAAGCCAAGAACACATACAGGTCCCAAGAGCTACGATTGGTAGAGACAACAGTCGCAAAGAAAGTTATGGAACAGGTAATTGTCACAATCATAGATTTTTTAATATGATTACACCAGACCTCGATCATTGTCTGTTTATTCTTGCACACCTGACAGACCTCACCTTATTCTTGCAAGTACACCTGCATACTTACGAGCTAGTTTAATTACTGCAAGACGCATCATACATGCAGAGCATACAACAAAATATTAATCTACAGCGATATATAGTTTATGTATGGACGGAGAAGCAAGTCATCAAGCCCAGTACTTGACGTAGCTGCTGTAGTTGCTCTGCTTGTCGTAGTACCGGTCCCAGAGCATGAAGCCGCCGTAGTTGTCCGCCTTCTGCACCACCGGGACCTGGTCGTAGTAGAGGTCCTTGGGGTACACGTACCCGTTCGCCTTCTCCGACACCGGCAGGCCGAAGTAGATCCGGGTGGCCGGGTACGCCGCCGTCCACTTGTCCCACGCCTCCCGCCAGTACAAGGGCAGTCCGGGTCGTCGTAGAACCTTACGTGGATGCGCTCGAAGATGCCCGTCGCGAGCGCCCCTCGACGTGCCTGTCCGGGAACGTGCACCGCGGCGTCGCCGTCAGGTGCAGCGGCTTCCGGCCCGCCCTGATGTTGTGCTTGGCGAGCTCCCTGGCGAGCACGTCGTAGTGCTCGGCCGGCGAGCCGCGCTCGAGGAAGAAGTCGATGCCGTCGAGCCAGGCGTCGCCGAAGGGCGGGGCACGCCCTTGCGGGAACCCCCGAAGTAGGAGTTCCAGAGGTAGTCGAAGAGGTCGAGCGCGGACTGGTTGGTGGGGAGGGAGTAGTCGCCGAGGTAGCCGCCGATGGAGAGGGAGACTGGGACGCCCTTGTACTGGCAGTGCTTGATGTCGTCGCCGATGCCGGAGAGCGGGTGGCCGGAGAGGTCGAGGTGGTACTTCCCGCGGCCGTAGACGTTGAGGAAGGACATGATGACCATGGTGTACATGCCGGAGTCGCATGCCTCCCGCAGAGAGCCCTCGTCCTTGTGCCGGCCCCAGAACACGGTCAACTGCCCGGTCTTCCCCGCCGCCGCGGCCGGGCCGGCGAGGACGCCGAGAATGGAAATAAGGAGGGCGGCGAGGGCCAGCCTCGGGCGTGTGAGCGCCATTGACGACGATGTATGTTCGCTCTCTCTTGCTTGTAGGAAGTAGGAGCTAGTGTACTGGTGTCATGAAGAATTAGCTCGGGTCTCTATATATATAGATTGTAGAGAGAGATCAAAGCACATGCTAATCGAGGAGAGTTGGAGATTGTAGAATTGAAGGCAGCTATAGCTGACTGCAGGTACACGTTTTCAGCTGTCTTTTCGATGGATACATTCTTCAACTCTTGTCATTCTGTGTGCCGCGCGCGCCCAGAAGTCGACGATCGGCATGTACATAGGGAGCAAGCAAAGCATGGAAAGTTTTCTACGGAGCTATCTAGCCAGATGACTCAAGAGAGCGCGTGTTCATCTCTTCTGGCTGTACACGTACAAGCTATAATTAACATGGAGGACAGCTCATAAAGTTAATATCTTATCAATTAAAAAGGTCATCAAGCAAAGGAAGGAAGGAAGGAAGGAAGGAAGGAGAATGAAAGGATTCATGTATATCTGTAACGTGACCGAAATGTACTTAAGTCACATTTTCATTGAATCATACGGTACATCAAAATGACTTAGAAATAGAAAATCCATATATGAATTATGCAAAAATGCAACAAGCCAATTGATGCAGTTTATACTCTCTCCAGTCACAAACATATATCATTTTAGGATACATACAGCCAAACTTTTGAAGCTTTGGTTACCAATATATTTTGCAACATTTAGATCGGATACATAAAAAAATTGTATGTATAGATTTGTTTCGAAAATTACTATCATAATATTATAATTTTCTTGTGCTTTATTATAAATGTATCTTTCTTGAAGAGTTCAAATCCAATCTTAAAGTCTTAATTAGAAAGCGCATCTTCCTCCCAAGGTTTCTCTAAAATCGATTCTAGTTTTCAATATGTTACCTATCAAGGCATGGAATTTCGTCAAACCCTTGCTTCCACAGCCCATTCTAGACCTTAGGTTAGTTATTGATACTGGAGCCACCAACCCCATGACAGGAGCCTCCTCTAACCTACACATGCACCATATATAGTGGTTGACTTGTACACCGCATTTTCAGCTAGCGGTCTGGAAAACGACATATACTGTGTGCTCTGCGGAAAATGGGGAACGTGCGCGAGTGTTTCCAGTGGAGCTGACTGGATCGAGCATGTTCTACTTCTAGCTAGCTGCAGCTATGATCAGTGACGGAGCCAAAATCTCGTCAAGCCCCAGGCTAAAATATGATACACTAAACTATATACAAACAACGAAAACTAAGCATACCAAGAAATTAAAAAAAGTGAAACACAAATACATGATTGATACGTGAATTTAACCATATAATCTACTATAACATAAAACATAATAAAACATCGAGTTGGAGGGGTGTGATGTTTATCTAAATAATGAAGATTAAGTCCATACTTCTGATCCTAACTCCAAATTTAACCTACTTATTTTGGTTCAAGAAATTGGATGAATATAATCCCTCGTCACAGTCAAGCATGAGGGTAATCTCACCAAAATGATGGGATGATCCTAAGATGAAAGAGTCGTATGATCTAAAAACTGGTTATATACTACATACTGCATGAAAGCAGATAGGTAACCTTTTCTCTTTTTACAAACATACTTCTGATTAATTACTTAAACTACTATTAAATTCCTATGACCGTAAGCAGTACTAATTCTTCTGATTCAAAAGAGCTTGTTGATTCATACACTCGACCAGCATTACTATTAAGACTAAATTGACTACTTATGTTGTGATTCAATCACGTTTTGAAACTCTAATGCGTTGATTTAGCTAGGTGTCCTGGAAGTGTGTGTGACACTTTTTATATGCATGCATTTGTAGCACGTCCTAGTTTGGCCCATTAAATGTTGTATACAATATCTAAAAGCATTAATTAGGGAAACTACCTTTTTTGTGAAATGGGGTGAAAGTGCAAGTTAATAAATCGTTACTATCTTTTCTAGTAAACCCTAAGTTGACGTTAACATCATCTAATTTCTTCCCACGCCTGTGGTCGGAGCCCACCCACTGGCCTGAATCACCGGCTATGATTGATTTGTTTCGGCAGATAAACATGGAGGATACCTCACGAAGCTGATATTAGCTAAACTGAAAAGGACATGCGTCAAGGAAAGAAGGAAGGAAGCACATATATTACGCTAGCTGAGAGACTATACGGTGCTCTACTCATGTTTGTGATGTGTATTTAATTGTGCTTGAACTTGTGATGCATAGGTTTAAATTTGAAATGAGTTTGCTTCAATTTTAAGCAACTTGAGCTGAGTGGTCACGCTCTAGAGTGGTCATGAAACCCTTAAGTGGTCACACTCTAGAGTGGTCATGACCTCTAAAGAAGAGGGTGTGACTTCTGCAAAAGTGGTTGTAACTTCTTAGGGAGTGGTCTTAAGTGGTCGTGACCTCTGAGTGATCTTGGTCTTGAGTGGTTTCGAATGGTCGTGACCTTTGAGTGGTCTTGGTTTTGAGCGGTCATAGCCAAGAGTGATCAAGTAGTCATAGCCAAGAGTGATCATAGCTTTGAATGATCACAACAAAGAGTGGTTATGGACTAAGGTGATTATAGACTAAGTGCTCTAAGGTGGGATCATTAGATATTTGACTTATCACTAATCCTTGTGAGTTTACATGTTGCATGTTATCTTGAGTAACACTATGTGATGGTTTGCTTATCTGATATGGTTGCAGGACTTCGGAGCTAAATTATGGTGAGTTGGAGGAGACCAATATTAGGCTAGGAGAATTAAGATCCAGACGGTCAAGGTGATGCCAGGCCAGGGAGTTATTGTAAGTCGGGATGACAATTGGATGGATAAGATGCTAACTTGAGCCTTACTCGAGTAAAGGAGGATCGTTGATCAAGGGATCGTGGGTGGAGTAGAGGTTAAGTTAGTGTTAAAGGGTATGGTCAAAACTTGTTGTGTAGTTGAGTTTCGGGTTAGCCCATATATAAGTGAGAGAGTAAATCTCAACCTATGATGAGATTTCTAGAGGGCCAAGAAGGTCATCTAAAGGCAGAGGTTGTTTCTAGTATACTATAAATAGAGAGGTAAAGGGATGCCTCCACACCAATTATGTTTGAATCAAGTCTGAGAGAAGCCTTAAAGAAGGGTTCTATAGTTTCTTTATGCTCCTTTGAGCTTTACACACTTGAAAGTGTGGCTTTGTAATTATCCCTCTCTAAACAATGCAACATCTAAGTTTATCTATATTTTGAATCTATTTTAGTTCTTAAATTTTTGCTTTGTTCTTTTCATGCAACTTGAGTTTTGCTTTGCGGAAAATTATTTGTTGTGTTTCTACTGGATCTAGGACGCATTAGAGGTTGAGAAATTCATTTAAAATATGTTTCAACCAAGCAAGATCTACTAGAACTTATCATTGCTCAAGTTTTGGTTTCCCTCCTTTTTAAGCTCTTTGATCTCTCTCTGGTTTCTATCTTTCTTGATCTTGTATTGCCAAGAATGAATAATTGATGGATAAATCTTCTGTAAATCATATCCTAATCATTTAGGCAAATTTTTATCAAGATTTCCAAAGCTCTTCTCAAGAAACCAGTTATTGGCTTGAAAATGGAGGATTCTTGGTAGATCTCATCTTGCATGTTTGAGGAGTGTTTCTTTGATGTTCTTGTTTGCTGTGATGTGTGGAAAATAATTTAAAATTATCTTGATCATCGATCTCCACGAGCAAGCTCAAGGTGAAGTTTGCCAATTTTTCCCAACTTGGTGCAACTTTTCTTAAAACTGAAAAAGGTCAAAACTTTAATATTGATCCTTGCAATCAAAGGCTGGAATAGGTTCTTGACATCCATAGAAAGGTGCACACAAAGTTTCACAGGGTTTGAATAAGCCAACCAAAATTTATCTCGATTCTTGTTTTTAAAATTGTGCTGATTTTACTGTTCATCCTAATTTTAACTGTTCACCAAGAGCATTGGACTTTTGTCCCGTACCGGTCTAGCCGATTCTTTTGGTTGGCTCTTTTAGCTAGAGAAGTAATTTGAAATTTTTGAGAAAAAATTTTATTTAGCTCCTATGCACTCCCTCTAGTCATCATTTTTGGTCCTTCATACACATTATGCAAAATGAATGGTATATGCGACAGAATTAACATACTATCTCTGATTCTAAATAATTGACAATTTTGACTTTCACTGTCCAAATTGTAACCAACAATAATTTTCAAAATGTATTTAGTTACCTAAGATAAAATTAGGATTGCTAGATTTGTTACCAAATGTACATTCATAAAATTGTATACTTACAATTTACCGTTTGAATATAGTGATATGAGGGGTATGAATGGGATTGAGATAAAAAGTGGAATAAATCTATCCGTCAATCCCTCAATTCAATGGCTAAATCTATTTCATCTTATATCCATCTCATTCCCACCTCTATTATCCTTCTATTTGAACGTCCCCTTTACATATATTTATTGTAAAATAAATTAGCAAATTTACTTGTGCAAATGTGCAGCTAGATATTATGATGTAGCTGTCTTTGATATACAACCCAACTTCTTATAATTGAAATACAATTGTATTTGTTATATCACTCTAATATCAATATATGATTAATTTGCATCGTTATTATATGACTCTGTCAAAATAAGTGGGGGATCCTTATCTTTTTATTTCGACTAGTATGAGAATTTTTAGGATTTTCTTTTTTAGGGTTATTGTGAGGCTTTCTTGCCTTAAAATAAAGGAAATTCCTTAAATATCACTGGTTATTTTTATGAGAAGTGCTTACATGTTTTTCTTTTTGATAGTTCCACAAGTATTAAAGTATGAATGAAAGGTACGTAGATGGTGATTACTTACCCTTTCGTTTGTTTCAAAATTTGTGCAGTTTATATTGAAAGAGAAAATATGGAAGCACTGCTCTATTTTTATTTATACAGATAATGATCAAAGTTTAAACTGTGAAGTAAAAAAAAAGTATTGAAGACCGAATTACTATAATTAGCTTGGTGCATCGTTTAGGCATGGCTGCACAATTATGACGACGCAACAGGCCAAGCAAATCTACGTGGAGTCGATCGCTACTCCATCTCGATAGATCTGTCTGTACCTCTTAGTGCACATGCATATATGTACGATATAATATATTTCTTTCTTTCGATCTTATCCACTGGTTGACCGCCAGAACTCATGATAGATCTCTTTATATATTTTGCGTCCCTCTGCATCGCCAAACGCCGTACTACGGTACCTGGCCAATTCATGCAGTAATTCAGCTACCAGCTGATGCTAATTATACCTGCAAGCAGTTTTCTGGCCTCCTGCAATTTTTTTGATAATAGAAGCTAGCTTTTATTATCTCCTGATCTATACACATCATCATAAGATACACATAACCTACTGTTTATTACAATGTTTCAGCAATAAATCTGGTCTGCTGCATGTATGCATAATTTGTTGTTTTGAAATGAAATCTCTTCCACGGTTGCCATTCTTCTGTCATAGTACTACGTGCCACTGGTAAAGACGACGGTGCTTTGATATAAGGACCATTAAATTTTACCGCCATATGTGAGACAATATTAAAATCAAACGCAGTGAAATTAAGTTTCTTTATGGAAAAACGTGATAATATCTTTATACATTAAATTTATATACCGGGCAAAAATATACACTCCCTCCGTATCTTCAAGGACTTGGAAATGTTGTCTTTTTGACCGGTCAATTAAACCTTCTAATATATATTCGACCAATAATTGTTTCTTAAAATATACTATATTGGTCCCCTCAAACTAATATTAAAACCTTTGTCTTAGAGAATACTGCTCCCTCCACTTAAAAAAAATGTCGTTTTGGGATATATGCAGTGAAACATTTTAAAACTTGGTCTATCAATACTTTTTAAATATTTAGATTACATATATAAAAATCATATGTATAATTCATCTTGAAAGTACTTTAATAATATTATAATTTTATTTGGTTTTATAAATATATTACAATAGAAATTAGTGGGTTAAGTTGGCATTTTGAGGACTACGTCGATGTCTAAGACAACATGTTTTTTGTGACTGGAGAGAGTAGTAATGTAATAATGTTATACACTTATATATGCTTTATTATTGTTTCAATATTACGAGTATATTAAAAAGTAATGGCCAAGGGTTTAGGGTACTCTAACGGCAGGTCGTACACATGCATGCATGTATCCAGAGCATGTACGACACATGTGTAATATAAGGACTGTTTTTTCACAAATTCAGTAACGCCCTGTGTACGTATCCAATAGCGGAGCCAGGATTCTATCAAGCCTAGGGCCGAAAACTAAGAAGCAATAACTAACGCCAAATACTACTCACATAGAAATACAACAAAAACAGTACATAAATACACAATTAAAGATAAATTTGAATTCCATGCTTAACATTTCAATAAAATAGATAAAATATGTCAAAACAATATAGCGTAGCGGAGTGGTAGAAAAGTTAATACCTAATTAAGGAAAATTTGATGCATCCGAGAATATCATATTTTCATCAACAATAGAACAAGAACCTGAACCTGTAAAAGAGAAAATTGCACATGTAAATTAGGCGTACAAAATTATGAAGGTAACAACTAAGGCAAATTGCATTAAAAGAATGAAACATACCACTAGCACAAAGATGACGAGGTAATTGTTGCTTACGAGACCTCATACTTTGAAAACGTTGTAAAATCTTGTTATCTGTAATGCTTGCAAATACATCTCGTTCAATGTAGCATATCATACTATCATTCATCCATTCGTCATTCATCTTATTACTTAACTCGCTTTTGACAATGTTCATAGTGAAAAAGTTCTCTCATCTTGCAGCTTGTAACGGGCAAAATTAAGGCCAATTCAATGAGGCGATATACCAATGGAAAAACGTGTGTCTATCATCGAACCATCTTCACAAAGAAGATTACCAAGGTCATTACAACTTACAAAATCTGGATCAGCTCTCACATTAGCAATGAATGTATCAAGTTGGTCCTTAAATACTACAATTATATTGGGAGAAGTCGGCAGCATACATCTTAGAAAGTTCAATTAGTTTGTCTTCATCAAAGTTGGCAAAAAAATTTTTGGATCAAAACAAGCAATACATCTCAATAACTGAGTAGATCTTTAAGCAAAGTGATTGTTTAACTCGACAATAATTTGATCAAGCACCACATTAAATATTTCATTATTAAAATGATGGTAGTGAGTTACCAATTGACTTCCACGACCCCTCGAGCGGCCCCTAGCTGTTATTGTATCCGACATGTTTGGCACAATAATGTTATGTTGCAGACAAAATGTCTTTACCTCCTGAAAGAGCTCATCCCAACCATGCTGCCTTATGTCATTAATTTTTTGCAATGTGGCCCCAACCAATCCTATAGCACGAACAATATTCTGATCTTTCTTTTGCAAGTAATGTGACAGATCATTAGTTTTACCCAATATTCTGATCATAAGATGCAATATAAGCACAAATTCAAAGCTTTCCATTTGTCGCAACAAACTCAAGTCGTGGTTTTTGTGTTGTATTTGTTGCATCATCACATACAATCTCTCGATACCTCAAGGACTGCATCCCACATCAGGAGAAGACGACATAAGGTTTTGTGATGTGAACCCCATCGAGTATCCCCAGGTCTTGCAAGATTAGTTTCTTGGTTTTTCCCTCTTCTGTAAAAATTTCACCGCTTTCCAATCTACTCACAAGATTATCATGGTGTTGTTGGGCCAATTGATCATGTCTCTTACAAGAAGCATTAACAAAGTGTTGACAATTAAAGTGGTGTAGTTAAAAAATCCAAGACGTAAGAACAACACTTGGCAACGGAAACAACCACTAATTACAGCTGATGAGCAAAACAATGTATATAAAATGCATATGGATTTTCATCCAATACCCGTCTTTGTAGCCCGTGAAATTCCCCTCTCATGTTTGATGCGCCATCATATCCTTGCCCTCGCAATCTATGGATAGATAAACCATGACGAACAAACATAGCATCCAAAGCGACCTTCAACGAAGCAGATGTCGTGTCATTAACATGCTGAATTCCAAGAAATCTCTCAATCACCTGCCCTTGATTGTTCACATACCTACATAGAGAAAGAAGCATAGTTTTTAATGAGAGCAAGAAGCGTAGTTAAAAAGCTATCCAAAAATTCCAAATAGCACATACTAACCTCAAAATCACAGCCATTTGTTCCTTGATAGATGCATCTCGAGACTCATCAACAAGAACGGCAAATTGTCTGTCCCCAATATCATCCACAATGGCTTTAGTAGTCGCTTCGCACAAGCTTTGCACAACTTGTTTCAGATTTACGCGAAGTCATTAAATGGTTCCTGTGAGCACTATCTAATAGTTTTGCAGCATTTTTATCCTTCACTTTATACCATTGCAAAGATCTCTAAAAAGTTTCCTCTATTGTTTGATCTAGAAGACTCGTCATGCCCACGAAAAGCTAGCACTTGCAATAGAAGAAACCTTACAACACCTAAAATAACGAGAATCGACCCAAATATTCTTCCTCCTTTTTTTTGCTTGTATGAGCCCACACATGTGGGACACTCTGCCTTTGATTTTTAAAATCCTAACAATGTTTTTCTAGCTTTTTTTATGAGAACTATTGATTTTACCAACATGTTCATCAAAAGATTGAATTGCATTCTTCCAATAACTAAACCCCGCTTTGTATATGCATCAATACCAAAGTTTTCATGTTTCCATTGCTTAAATAGAAAATAATAAAAACAAAAGGCAGCATCTTTAGCAACACTATATTCCAACTAATCATGCCTTTTGAACCACTCTTCTTGAAAACTTCTTTTGTGATTTTCTATAAATTTCCGTGGAAACTTATGACCTTTCTACCGGCATGGTCCTCGTAATAAATACTCCTTCTAGCAAAGATCCCTAATATCCACATCGAATTCCTCAATTGGTTTCAAGTCCGGGATCGGCAACAATATCTTCCAAATTAAGCACAACATGAGGATTGTTTTGTTGGGTATTGCTATTTGTAGTTTCTATTGTTTCCTGAGGGGATTGGTTGGATCAGGATATCTTCGAAAATAAGATGACAATGGCTTTGACCTCTTCATCATGTATTTCTATTACATCAAATTAAGTTCAATCAGGATTCTCGTAATCATTCAACATTTCAACTGAATTACCAACTATGAGCTATCATTCTATCATTGAATCATAAATCATTCATTCATTCTATAGAGTATAGACAATGATAGAATTCTCAGTCTATACTCTATAGAATCAGAGGCGGATTTATGATTCAATGATAGAATGTAGACTGTATAGATCAAGGCATCAATCAAATAAGAAAACAAGCAATACCAGTTTCACTGATTGTCTGGTTCACTTCACTGATCAAATCCAGAGTGGCATCAACTCCATCAAGGCATCAATTCATCAAATGATTGTCTCAGTCACTCTCAAGTCTCAAAGTCTCAACTCAACTCTCAAATCCAGACCAGAGAGGCAGAGACCAGCCGGTCCAGCCCTCCAACTCCAGGCCGTCCAGCGCCTCCAGCTCCAAGCGATCAGCGCGATGGCGCACGATGGGCGAAAGCAATGATCAGCGAGAGCAGCGCCAATGAGCAAAGCGATCAGCGCAGATCCGCCACGCAATGGGCGCGGCGAAGGAGCATTACCGAAAGCGAAAGCAAAGCGCGGGGGCTGGGAGTCGGGCGACTCAGATCTCGGCGGCGGCGGCGAGCGGGCAGCGGCGAGGCAGCAAAGCGAAAGCAACAAAGAAGAGTCGTCAACCGGAGACCGGAGTAGGGGCTGGCTTGTCGGAGGCGGGCGGCGGCGACGCAAGCTCGGCAAGCTGCAGGTGGCCGGGAGGGGGCTGACGGGGCTGGCCGAGCCGGGACCGGGAGGATTTGGATCTGGGGGACGGGGGGCCGGCCGGCTGGGAGGATTGGCCATAGTGGGGCGGTGACGTGGCGCGACCTCTGCTTGGCCTGTTGGTGCTTCTTGGTCTTGCCCTAAGCTCGAGGCTTTGCTTTTTTTTCTTTGGTTGCTCGTCTGTTTTCTTTTTGCTCGGGCCGAGCCTTTGCTTTGCAATCGTGTGGCTGGTGGGCTAGGCCGGAGGCCTGGGGCCCAAATTAAAATCAACAGTAAAAATACACTATAATTTGAGCTAGGCTTGGGCCCAGGCCCCAGTGGCCCCAGGCCGAGCTCCGCCCCTGTACGTACCATATATATATATATATATGACAATGCTAAAACGTGGTGATATGTATGTATGTACGTACTCAATTTTAGATAGGTAGGGTTGTTAATTACTTGTTAGTAAACGCATGATGTGGAGTGCATGTATTTTTTTACTGCATGCATGCCTAGCTTACTGCTTAACTGTGGACGAGAGCTAGCTTACTGCCAAGCAAGCATGGAGTCCACTTTCGTACGCGCGTGGTAATTAATTAACGACGATTGCACAGCGTGGTATATGATCCCTCCGGTTATAGACAGCGTGGTAATTAATTTTATTAGGTTTTATAAATATAATACAATATAAAATAGAAAGCTTGGGGTTGGATGAATCAATCCTCGGAAAGTCTTTTGTACGGGCTTGGGGTGTGCATGCACGCATGGAAGATTATGTGCGCACCTTTTTCGAGTCTACCTACCCTGTCCCTGTTCTTACCGCACACAGCAAGTCAGCAGCCACTTTTGGAAATTGGAACCGTGCTAAAAGTAAAACAGGAAAGCGGGCGGTCAAACTTTCTAATTTTGACTACTAATATAAAAAAGAATAATTATTCAGATTAGTCACATAAAAACGATATCTCATCGCACTAGCCATGAAAAATATATATTTTCATAATATAATGGTTTATGAATGTATTTTTGTAAAAATAGTGGCTGAGGTTGAACGTTGGAGACTAAGCCGATATTTTAGAACGTGGAAAACTCCTGAACTGGCCGCTAGTGCTAGCTCGGTGCGTGACAGCGTGAGTTCCCTTCCCCTGTGTTGGCGTGTTCCTTCCCCGGCGTGCGTGCTAGACTGGACGACGGGGACGCCTACGTACGTACGTATTCTACCCCGACGCTACGTATTAATTCCCAAGGGACCTACCTCTACTACGGCACGGCATGCAGCCAAACATGCAGAATAAGCCCAACTGCAGTCCAGATTACTCTCTCCGTTTAAGTTTACGAGCCATGCTATTTTTTTAGGTTTTATTTATAAATATAGAATGTATTTCCTGTTTTAATGCAAATTAGCGGTGTGATGTTCTCTATATACTCCTAATAAATATCTATCTTTCTTTATTTCATATATATTATCTATTTGCATACATTGACTACAGTGCTTAGTGATAATAATTAGGAGCTGCTTAGTGATAATAATTAGAGGTAACCTAGTAATTTCCTATATTTTCTTGTTTTATATGTAAAAGAAGAAATATATTTTATAAATTTGGACGGGGGTACATCTTAAATGAGGTAGCTCTTGTCCCCAAAGCGATTAGTTTTGGATGTGTAATGGACGAATAAAATGAGGTCTGAATTAATATGGATAGCTCAAATCTGTCTGTTTCAGTCGCTGGTAACTGTAAGGCCATTCCTAGTAGAGAGTTTCATTTCACGGTTTCCAAGATTGCCATATCATCTAAAGAGATTTGAGTAGATGAATGAAACAAGGGTCACAATGCACAGTTTCATTTCACGGTTTCATATGCTAACCATCGCATTTAATTGCAAGGCACAAGATTGGGCAAAGTTGGATGAAATAAAACTCTATAGCCCCTAGTGCTAGTTTCAACAGGTTTCATAGTCTTGGAAACAGTGTACACCCAGTTTCATTCTGATGAGACTCATTCCCTCTCTCTCTTCATAATTATCATGCCATGTTATCTAAATTGTTGATGTGTAACATCATTTAATAGGAATGAAATCCTCATAAAATCTCTACTGTGAGTAGCCTAATTAGTTTCTATTTTGTTCCTTGTGCCACCCGGGCGTGTTAGGGCATCTCCAATGGTACTAGCTATAAGAAATGTCCATGTCATCTTGAAAGTGCATCTAGGCCTCTCAAAGTGTTTTGGTGATTTATGGCAACACAATTAAGTATGCTAACGGTGCAAGTGAGATTCTATGCAGCGATCAAGAAGATATCATTGTTGGAAAGGCGATTGGAGACCCCCACCTCTTTGAAATTTGAAAAGGCGGCATCAAGACTTCAGTTGTAAATCTTTTATTTTATTGAGTCTAAGGATAGCCGTACTATTAAGGGGGATACGACGGAAAATCGCTTCTAGGATATGCTTGTGCTCATAGGATGAAAATTGCATCTCAAAAGAATTTCAAAATCATGCATTTCCTTTGAAAGGATACTCCTGGCCGAGGAGGTCAGTCCGGAGTATCCGGACATTTAGTCCGGACACTCCGGGGAAAATGTCCGGAGTATCCGGGGATTAAATCCGGATACTCCGAGCTAGGGTCCTCGGTTGTTTTCTCTCTGGTTAGTCCGAAGTATCCAGACATTTAGTCCGGACACTCCGGGGAAATTGTCCGGAGTATCCGAAGATAATGTCCGGACAGTCCGGACTGTGCGCAGAGCACTTGTAACGGTTGGATTTTGGGAGCCCTATAAAAACCCTCACTCCATTTCTAACCGTTACCAACCTCATTCATTGCAGCATTCAAGTCTAAAGCTCTCTCTCACACTCTCTCAAGCCCTAGCTTCTTTCTCCCACTAAAATCTTTGATTTGAGTTGTTTCTTTGGGGAGAAAGAAGGGGATTCAAGTGCTTTGAGCTTGCTTGTTTGATTCTTGAGCACGAGCATCATCCTCCAAGTCGATTTAGCGGCGTATTTGTTACTCTTGGAGTTTGAAGGGCTCCTAGGCGGCAAGGAGTCACCGGAGCCTCCAAGACTTCGTGTGGAGAGCCTCGGACGCTTTGAAGGCGAGCCTCACCTCCAAAGGAAAGAGGCAAGAAGTGAAGAACGGCGAGTGCTTTGTGCAACACCGGAGGAAAGAGGTCAAGAAGGACCGGGCTTTGTGCCTCCTCAACGGAGACGTAGGATTCCCTTCAAGAATCCGAACTTCGGTAACAAATCATTGTTTGTGTTCTTCATTTGCTTGAGCTAGGTTTTGGTGTTGGTGTTGGGACTTGTGGTGCCCCGATCTACTTTATCTCCGTGGTTGGCTTTAGATCTATATTTTTCAAAGGTACCTGAGTTCATTTAGAACCTTTGTATTCAGCTAGATTGTTGAAAATTTGCAAGGATTTAAAAGTCTCATTTCGAGGTCACCTGTCCGGACATTTACTCCGGACTATCCGGACATTAAGTCCGGACACTCCGGATTTCGACCCTCGGGTGATTTTATTTAATTGCAAATTTTAATTACGCCTATTCACCCCCCCTCTAGGCGACATATCGATCCTTTCAATTGGTATCAGAGCCAAATCTCCTTAGTTTGGCTTAACAGTTTGGAGAATCAATATGTCGCAAACAGGGAAGTCTGTCGAAGACCTTACCCGCACCTCGGGTACGGGGGACGATCTTAGGATGGGTATTCCGCTTAATTACAATTCTCTCGGCTCTTCATCGTATGTTTCCGTGCCCTCCGGTCGAGCGCCTCACTTCGATGGCACTCACTATGCCGCGTGGAAACATAAGATGAAGATGCACTTGAGATCACTTCACCCGTCTATTTGGAAGATTGTGCAGACAGGTTTCAAGCCAAATGATCCCGAGAACCTTACTCCCGAAGAAGATAAAAATCAACACTTCAATGACTTGGCCGTCAATGCCCTGTTTAATGCTTTGAGTGATTCCGAGTTCAACCGTGTGGATGGACTTGAGGAAGCAAAGGCCATTTGGGATAGACTCCTAGTGAGTCATGAAGGGATTTCAAGTGTTCGTGAATCAAAGATAGAGCTCATTATTGGTGAGCTAAGCCGGTTCACATTGGAAGAAGGAGAGTCCTACAACAAGATGTTTGACCGGCTAATGGTGCTTGTAAATCAAGCAAAAGGTCTTGGGTGCACTGATTTGTCTGACAAGGCAGTGGTGAAGATTATACTTCGCGTGATCACTCCTACCAACCGCAACCTTGTTCAGTTGATCCGAGACCGGCCTAACTTTGACACTTTGACACCTCATGACGTCATTGGCCGGCTCATGATGGACGAGATGATGGTAAAGGAAGCTGAGGTTGTGGAAGAACTCAAGTCAGGAAAGAAGAAGGGCATAGCTCTAAAGGCCGTCAAAATTGTGCGCCAAGCCGAAGAAAGCACAAGTGAAGACGAAGAGTCTAGTGGTCCATTGACAAATGAAGATATGGCTCTATTTGTGCGAAGATTTAACAAATTCTTCAAGAAGAAAAATTTCAAGCAAGGAGGTCAATCAAGGAATAATGGAAGAAAATCAAAAGGGAGACACTCCACAAGAAGATGCTACGAATGCGGCGAAACCGGCCATTTTATTGCCGAGTGTCCGCACAAGGAAGGCAAAGACGAGAAGTCTCACAAAAAGGATAAGTTCCGGGGCAAAGACAAGGAGAAGAGCAAGAAGTACAAGAGCAAGGGTCGTGCTTACATTGGAAAGGAGTGGAACTCCGACACCGACTCAACTCCGATTCCGACTCGAGTCGGGGCGAGGAAGGAGGAATTGCCTCTGTCGCCATCGCGTGCCTACCACCTCAACAACGTCGAAGAGCCTCTTCGACAACTTGAGCGACGATGACGACAACGCTCCTATGTGCCTTATGGCAAAGGGCACAAGGTATCATCAAAATCTCCACTCCCTCCATTGCTAATGAATGTCTAGATGAGCACGATAGCGATAGTGATAATGATGGCGTTAACACCGTGCTTAAGTCTATGAAAAACTTTGACATTCATAAATTAAATTTGCTTTTAAAAGACATTGAAAAATTGGAGGAAATTATCGAACAAAGGAAGCTACTCTCGAGGCTCAAGAGGATTTGCTCATCCTCGAAAAAGAAAAGAATCGTGAGCTAGAGAAGAGCTTATCTTTTGAAAAAGAGCAAAATGAAAGATTAGTTGAGAATTCAAAATCGTTAAATCGAGGTGACTAGTCTCGAGATCACCAATGCTTCACTCAAGAGAAACTTGCTAAGGCAAAGGATGCTTGCAAGGCTCTTGAGTTGAAGCTTGTTGATCTCAAGAATAGCCCTTCGCTACCTCAACTATTAACTCCAATTCTTCATTGTCTTCAACGAGCAATGGATGCGCTAGGTGCTATAATGTCAATATTGATATTTGTACCACTAACCTTGAGACTTTGCAAGTACTTGCTCATGAAAATGAGAAGCTCAAGGGAATGCTCGAAGATGGACTACAAAAGTCCTATAAGGCTAGCAAGGGACTAGAGGAGTTCCTCGGTAAGCGCAAAGGTAACCCCATGAAGCATGGGCTTGGTTATGTCCCTCCCAAGGGCAAAGGAAATCACATTGTGGTTGCGCCTTTGAACAAGCCCATTCACTTTATAAAAGGGGAAGCAAACTCTAAATATAAGGCTCAATCCACTTTCTTTGCTTCTTATGTGCTTAAGAGGACTAGCCTCGGTAGAGTAGTTGCTCATCATATTGGGGGTAAGCCCAAGAGTGCCTCTCATGTGCGATCTATTTGGGTCCCTAAATCACTTGTCACTAACGTGCGCGGACCTAAACAAGTTTGGGTACCAAAGAGCAAAAACTAAATTTCATTTTGTAGGCCTACATCTCCGGTGGAACAAGTTGGATCTTGGATAGCGGATGTACGCATCACATGACCGGAGAAAGGGCAATGTTCGCGCATTTGGAAGCCAATGGATCAAATAGCGAAAGCATCATTTTTGGCGATAACGGAAAAGGTGAAGTGGTAGGTTTAGGTAAGATTCTTATTACTAATGATTTTCATATAAACAATGTTTTACTTGTTGAATCACTAAGCTACAATTTATTGTCCGTTGCACAATTATGTGAAGCGGGCTATAATTGTGTGTTTAGTGAGAAGGGTGTGGATGTCATTAAGAGGGTTGATGGTTCAATAGCCGTTAAGGGTCGTTTAAAGGGTAATCTCTATCTTATAGATTTTTCTCTGAGACGAGTTAACCTTGAAGCGTGCTTAATGGCTAAATCTAACATGGGTTGGTTATGGCATCGCCGACTTGCCCATGTTGGTATGAGGAACCTTCACAAACTTATTAAGGGCAATCACATCCTTGGACTAACCAATATTGTTTTGAGAAAGATAGGGTGTGTAGCGGCGTGTCAAGCGGTAAGCAAGTTGGAGCTACTCATCCCGCGAAAAATGTGATGACCACCTCGAGACCCTTGGAGATGCTACACATGGACTTGTTTGGCCCGATCGCCTACATAAGCATTGGAGGAAACAAGTATGGGTTAGTCATTGTAGATGATTTTTCTCGCTTTACTTGGGTGTTTTTCTTGCATGACAAAAGCGAAGTCCAAGGAAGCTTGAAGAAATTCATGAGAAGGGCTCAAAATGAGTTCGAAGTGAAGATCAAGAGAATTCGGAGTGACAACGGCACCGAATTCAAGAATACCGGTGTTGAGGAGTATCTCGATGAAGAAGGCATCAAGCATGAGTTCTCGGCTCCCTATTCTCCTCAACAGAATGGGGTAGCCGAGAGGAAGAATCGAACCCTCATCGAGATGGCGCGCACGATGCTTGGCAGTATAAGGTTTCCGACACATTTTGGGCGGAGGCCGTCAACACCGCTGTGCCACGGCTCCAACCGATTATATCTTCACAAGTTGCTAAAGAAGACGGCGTCTGAGCTCTCACAGGGAAGAAGCCAAATGTATCCTACTTAGGGTCTTTGGGAGTAAATGCTACATCCTCAACAAAAAGGCTAAGTCTTCTAAATTTGCTCCTAAAGTAGATGAAGGATTTTTACTTGGCTATGGATCAAATGCTTACGCATATCGGGTTTTCAATAACACCACCGGTGTAGTTGAAATCTCGCGTGACGTAACATTTGATGAAACTAACGGTTCTCAAGTAGAACAAGTTAATTGTGATGAAATTGATAGGGAAGAACCTCCATGTGAAGCAATCAAGAAATTGGCAATTAGGGAGGTAAAACCGGTGGAGCAGGATGCAATCCCGAGCACCCCAACCCGGAGTGTCCGGGATAATGGCTGGAGTCTCCGGACAAAATCTCCGGAGTGTCCGGACTTAACACCGGACATTCCGGACATTAGTGCTCAAAATGTTGATCCCTCCTCATCCATTAAAGCTCAAGATGGTTCCAACATCTCACAAGATGACGGAGGCCCTATCCAACGCATCAACTCAACGACTCCTCATCCGAGAGTTCATCAAAGCATACAACGCGATCATCCGGTCGACAACATACTTGGAGACATTAACAAGGGAGTATCCACTAGATCTCGACTTGCAAATTTTTGTGAATTTTACTCTTTTGTATCTTCTCTTGAACCACTTAAGGTAGAAGAAGCGCTCCAAGATCCGGATTGGGTGATGGCCATGCAAGAGGAGCTGAACAACTTTGAACGGAACCAAGTATGGAAGCTTGTCGAAAGGCCCAAGCAGAATGTGATTGGAACTAAATGGGTGTTTCGGAACAAGCAAGATGAGAACGGAATAGTGACTAGAAACAAAGCAAGGTTGGTTGCTCAAGGCTTCACACAAGTCGAAGGTTTGGATTTCGATGAAACATACGCTCCTGTAGCTAGGCTTGAATCTATTAGAATATTACTTGCCTTTGCTACTCACCATGATTTTAAGTTGTATCAAATGGGCGTGGCGCCTTCTTAAACGGACCACTTTCTGAAATGGTCTACGTCGAGCAACCACCCGGATTCGAAGACCCGAACCATCCGGACCACGTCTACTTCCTACACAAGGCTCTCTATGGGCTTAAGCAAGCGCCGAGAGCATGGTTCGAGTGTCTTCGTGATTTTCTCCTCGGTCAAGGTTTTGTAGTCGGAAAGGCCGACCCTACTCTCTTCACTAAACACATTGATAATGATTTATTTGTGTGCCAAATATATGTCGATGACATTATATTTGGATCTACTAATGAACATTTGTGCAAGGATTTTAGCAGGATAATGACTAAAAGATTCGAGATGTCCATGATGGGTGAGTTGAAGTTCTTCCTCGGTTTCAAGTCAAACAACTAAAGGAAGGAACTTTTATATGTCAAACAAAGTACATCAAGGACATGCTCAAGAAGTTCGGCATGGAGAAGCCTAAACCAATCAAAAGCCGATGCAAGCCAGCGGGCATCTAGACCTCGACAAAGAAGGTAAACCGGTCATCCAAAAGGTATATCGCTCGATGATCGGCTCTTTACTTTATCTTTGTGCATCTAGGCCGATATTATGCTTAGTGTGTGCATGTGTGCGCGTTTTCAAGCCGCTCTAAAGAGTGTCACATGGTGGCCGTAAAGAGAATCTTGAGGTATTTAGTGCACACTCCTCATTTCGGACTTTGGTATCCTAAGGGTTCATCATTTGAGTTAGTCGGCTATTCCGATGCGGATTATGCCGGATGTAAAGTGGATAGGAAAAGTACTTCGGGGACTTGTCAATTCTTGGGTAGATCTCTTGTGTCATGGTCCTCTAAGAAGCAAAATTCAGTAGCCCTATCCACAGCCGAAGCCGAATATATAGCCGCCGGAAGTTGTTGTGCGCAATTGCTTTGGATGAGACAAACCCTAAATGATTATGGCCTAGTCTATAACCGTGTGCCACTTTTGTGTGACAATGAGAGCGCCATAAAAATTGCCAACAACCCCGTCCAACACTCCCGTACAAAGCATATTGATATCCGCCATCATTTCCTAAGGGATCATTCCACTAAAGGCGATATCGATATCCAACATGTGAGCACAAATGACCAATTAGCTGATATATTTACAAAACCTCTTGACGAGAAGAGATTTTGTGAATTGAGATGTGGACTAAATATTCTTGATTCTCGCAACTTGGCTTGAGGAGTGCATGCCTTTGATTGATGCTTGGAAAACTTTTTAGAAAAGTTTATTTGGTCTTTTTCTTTGATCTTTTTCGTGTTCTTCGAAATCACTGATCTTCGGATCGTGCCCAATGACATGTGACTATGGATTGCTTGATTGTGTGTTCGCTAGTCACATTGTGCAAAGGACATCTTAGGAATACTTTTCTCATTGCTTCAAGTCAATCATTCGCTTCAATTCCTTGAAATTCCCTTTTGGGTCCCGAGCTTTCAGCTCGGACAGTCCGGACTAATTGTCCGGAGTATCCGGACAAATTGTCCGGAGTCTCCGAACAAAATATCCGGAGTGTCCGGACTGAGTGGGCTGTGGCTATTTAAGCCCGTGCGGGGGCTTCCTTCTCTCTCTTCTCTCATTTGTTTCAACCGCATCTACATCAAACCTTCGCCCTAGCCGCCGCCCTCCGGTTCTCCTCCATCTCCGGCGTGTTTCTCCTCCATCTCCATCTCCGGATCATCCTTGGAGGGCTTGGGGAAGGATCTCCCTCGTCGTTTCTTCGTTTTTGCGGTCCTTCGTTGTGGTATGACTTCTCTTGCCCTAATCCTCTCTTGACCATTGAAATTTCTAGGGTTAGGGCTCCTATGTTAGAGTACATTCACCTCCTTGAACAAATCCCTAGAATGTGCTCTTAGAAATCCCACATTGTTTGCAATTTAAGATTTTGGGTTTGAATCTGTTAAACCCGGAGTCTCCGGATATTTTATCCGGAGTATCCGGACAAATCCCCGGACACTCCGGACTAAATACCCGGAGTATCCGGATAAATTATCCGGACAGTCCGGACAAAATGTCCGGAGTATCCGGGCTATACCTCTCGGCCCAAAATTTTAAATTGTGAAATCTACTTTCGTGCAACTCTTTTTCACTCCTATCGTTGTTCCCTCTTAGATGTCTTCTTCCCAAGGAGGTTCTGGTGCCGGCAAGCGCCCAATTGAGTCGCCTCCTCCCTCTCCCACCGGCGCTCCAAAGAAGAAGGCGGGGTGTGAAGAAGATTCCTCAAGGCCGTGCAAACCTCCTCACCGCTCCTCCATTGCTCCGTCTCCTGCTCCCGCCGAGTAATCCCGGAAGTTCTGCCGAAGAGCATCCGCGGATGTGCATGCTAGGCCGTGAGCGAAAAAAAGCAATATCAAGAGTCAAGGTTGGCGATTGGTTCACTTGAGAAGCTTGACCTCAATGGAGATATCCAGGCGATGATGCCGCCGTGTGGTTGATTATCGTGTAGGGTGCGGAAAAGGCAAGATCATAGTTGCGCAGAGAAACAAAGATCCGCTCGAGTTCCACCAAGATCGATCGTTGACAAGCGGTTACGGAGCAGGTTTCACTCGATTTCTATGAGGCTGTTCTTACGCCTATGGAGAATCCGGTGATGAAGATGAAGCGCGTTGATTGGTTATATATATCCGAGGCTCAAAATCCTATCTTGACCAAGTCATCGAGATGTGTGGCGGCATAAAGTGAAGGACATTATGAGTTTCATGCACTCTTGGAATGATGAAGTAATCATGCAATTTTCGCCACTCTTTACTTTGACAAGAAGCAAGATGCCATTTGGTGGATGACAGATAAACTCTGGTATGTGGTAACCAAGAGGACCTTTGGTAGGATATTGCATTTGCGATCTGCTGATGGGGATACCAAGCTGCATGATAAGAAAGTCATGGCTCCTGAGCAGCTTGGAGATTTATATGACTCGTCTCGGCATGTTGTGATGGGCACCATCAAGGGTCCAAGCCGATGCTAAATTGTTCTTTTTCGATTGCTTGGTCACTCTTTGGCCCAAGGAGGAGATCGTCGACCATCGGTTCCTATGTGAAATTTCTTTGTTTCATTTGGTTGGCGCACTCATGGATTTGATGTGGTTGACTTCATCCGGGAGGCCATCCGCTACAACTCTTTGAGCAACTCCGGCATTGCGGTATCGCCTTTCATCATGGCTGTGATTGAGCACGCCACGGGCTTGACTTCGTGAAAGATGTGGAGCATGTGCCTTACAAGGTCCGTCCTCGATCGACTCCTGCTGCATACGTGGATAAGCGTCGAGGGTCGTCCTCCGATCCTCGGTCTTTTGCTCGTCGGCTCCTTCTTGACTCGGCTTCCAGCGCCTCCTCAGACTCCCGTTTCTCCCACGGAGAAGGTTCTCCTCGCACTAGCCGCGACACCATCAAGAGGATGCTCAAGTGCCTTTTCTTTATGTCAAGATGTGTGCGAGCAAGTGAAGGAGACCCGTCGCGAGTTGCGTGATCACCGTCGTGAGTTCCGCGCCTACCGCCGCCAGCAGGGTGAGGATCTTCCAGCTAGTAGCGAGTCCGCGAGTCGGCACATGTATCTCTGATGGATTCCGCTACTCGACAGCTATTCGATCTTCCTCGTTCTGCACCTCAGGCCAGCGGCAGTGGCAGTGGCGACGATAGCGAGGAGGATGACTACGAGCCTTCCGGCGACGACGAGTAGTTCTGGGCGGTAGACTCTTCCTTTTTGGGTGTCTTGATGCCAAAGGGGGAGAGAGTGCTAGACAGTTTATTTATTTCCTTGCTTGTGCGTCGTCGTTTATTTATCGTATCTCGCTAAAGCCTTTATTAGTGCTCGTGCTTGTGGTTGGATGTTTGGTTGTTGATGTCGAACTATTTGATTGCTTTATATCATTCCCTTCCGTTATGCATTTGTGTGATATCATGTCATATCTACTTGTGCAAAATTACTTATTGATTATCTTGTCATATTCTATCGTACGCAACAATTTAGGGGGAGCTCTTGCACCTTTTGTTCTTAAATATGTGCATTTCTATCTCTACTCAAATTTCTCTAATGCTGCGTATTTAGGGAGCTCCACCCTCCAAGCATTTGGTTTTCCAAATGCTATATCATTCAATTCTTTTATCCAAATTCAATTGTGTTGTCATCAAGTCACCAAAAAGGGGGAGATTGAAAGTGCATCTAGGCCCCTCAAAGTGTTTTGGTGATTTATGGCAACACAATTAAGTATGCTAACGGTGCAAGTGAGATTCTATGCAGCGATCAAGAAGATATCATTGTTGGAAAGGCGATTGGAGACCCCCACCTCTTTGAAATTTGAAAAGGCGGCATCAAGACTTGATTGTAAATCTTTTATTTTATTGAGTCTAAGGATAGCCGTACTATTAAGGGGGATACGACGGAAAATCGCTTCTAGGATATGCTTGTGCTCATAGGATGAAAATTGCATCTCAAAAGAATTTCAAAATCATGCATTTCCTTTGAAAGGATACTCCTGGCCGAGGAGGTCAGTCCGGAGTATCCGGACATTTAGTCCGGACACTCCGGGGAAAATGTCCGGAGTATCCGGGGATTAAATCCGGATACTCCGAGCTAGGGTCCTCGGTTGTTTTCTCTCTGGTTAGTCCGGAGTATCCGGACATTTAGTCCGGACACTCCGGGGAAATTGTCCGGAGTATCCGAAGATAATGTCCGGACAGTCCGGACTGTGCGCAGAGCACTTGTAACGGTTGGATTTTGGGAGCCCTATAAAAACCCTCACTCCATTTCTAACCGTTACCAACCTCATTCATTGCAGCATTCAAGTCTAAAGCTCTCTCTCACACTCTCTCAAGCCCTAGCTTCTTTCTCCCACTAAAATCTTTGATTTGAGTTGTTTCTTTGGGGAGAAAGAAGGGGATTCAAGTGCTTTGAGCTTGCTTGTTTGATTCTTGAGCACGAGCATCATCCTCCAAGTCGATTTAGCGGCGTATTTATTACTCTTGGAGTTTGAAGGGCTCCTAGATGGCAAGGAGTCACCGGGAGCCTCCAAGACTTCGTGTGGAGAGCCTCGGACGTTTGTGAAGGCGAGCCTCGCCTCCGAAAGGAAAGAGGCAAGAAGTGAAGAACCGGCGAGTGCTTTGTGCAACACCGGGAGGAAAGAGGTCAAGAAGGACCCGGGCTTTGTGCCTCCTCAACGGAGACGTAGGATTCCCTTCAAGAATCCGAACTTCGGTAACAAATCATTGTTTGTGTTCTTCATTTGCTTGAGCTAGGTTTTGGTGTTGGTGTTGGGACTTGTGGTGCCCCGATCTACTTTATCTCCGTGGTTGGCTTTAGATCTATATTTTTCAAAGGTACCTGAGTTCATTTAGAACCTTTGTATTCAGCTAGATTGTTGAAAATTTGCAAGGATTTAAAAGTCTCATTTCGAGGTCACCTGTCCAGGACACTCAGGACATTTACTCCGGACTATCCGGACATTTACTCGGACTATCCGGACATTAAGTCGGACACTCGGTTCGACCCTCGGGTGATTTTATTTAATTGCAAATTTTAATTACGCCTATTCACCCCCCCTCTAGGCGACATATCGATCCTTTCACATCTATAGACAGCATATAGACAATCTTTCTAAGAGCATCTCCAATGGTACTAGCTATAAAAAATGTCCATGTTATCTATAGATAGTATATAAACAACATCTCCAATGGATTAGCTATAGCATTGTCTATAAAATTAAATATTGGCCCACATGTAATAGGTAATAAGTGCCTTGGAATCAGTTATAGTCTGGCTATACATTAGTAGCCGGTCTATATCTCTCTCCTTATTTTTTTCCCTTCCACCTAAGCAAAATGTTGAGATGACACTCTTATATCTAGCTGAAGTGGCACCATTGGAGATATCCTTAGCATGCGCCCGTTCCGCTGCACCTGCAAATTAAGACCATCTCCAATACTAGAGATATTTAATGGCACCAACCATACAAGATACTTATATACGAGTTTTTAAGGAGATAATGTAGCCACGTCACGAAGGATCCACATAAAAGTTAGCTATTTCTCTGTGCAAGAAGAAGAGTGTGTTTGGTTGCCTATTTTTGTTATCTCTAGATATTAATTGTTTGGTTGGTTTGCGTGCAGAGTAGACAAGGAGCTTGGATGCATGCATGTTTATGGGCCGGAAGAAAAAAAATCTCGGAATGGATTGGTGTAGATAGCGGGAGATGCAGCCCATATGATATGCATGGGGCAGAAGCAAGCCATGTCCGGAGATTATATGCTTAGAGTGGGCTAACATGTCTACTAATGATGGTGCTTTGCGTAAAGCTGGTCTTTTCTCGTGTGTACCATCTTTGTAGAAACCGGTACCACGTATCGATAAACCGGTTGTTTCCGGTTGAGAGTTTTTTCTTTCTTTCTCCGAAGAAGAAACAGAGGGTAACGTACGTACGTGTTGTTCCATCCATGATCCGGAGGCTCGATCGTGTTGTACGATTGTACTCAGTTAGCTAGCTATGAGTATTGAGTAGTTTGCACTCAATTATCCAGCCAGACACAGTCAGTCTTAGCTATTAGTAGGATTAGATCGAGCTTAATTAGCTAGTCCACACGCACGCACCTACTCATTCCAGTTAGAAAAAAAAAGTGAAAGTGATGTTTATACCTTTGTTCATTAAATTCCTTGAAAAAATACTATAAAAGTGCAATATCATGAGTTTTTTTTAACAAAACACTTATACTATGTTTATATATCCAAAGCATACGTTTGTAATTAAGTGTATGTATTCCGATCGAGCCGTCACTATCTTTTTAACGGGAGATAGTTCTCTCTTTTCTATTGAATTTGAAAGCACTTTCCTATTGTATATGATTTTATAGCTCTAAATAAAGTATTATAAAAAAATAATGGTCAAAGTTTGATATCAAAGACCTCATCAAATCAAATCCCGGTTTATATAAAAATAAACAAGGAAGTAAGTCGTAAAGTACGAACATCATGTATTCTCGGAGTATGTGCACGCATGCAAGGTCCGCAATTATACAAGCATGCGTGCCAGCTACTCCATATATTAAGTATTAACGGTGCTTATTTTAATTATGAAATCCACCGGCATGCAGCCGGACGCACATCCACTGCTTCTGCAAAGCAGTACCCTGTATAAATAAAAACAACAGTTGATATTGCGGGCACCGTATTTATTTATTTTAAGGGCAAAAATATTCTACAGTAATCCTGAAAAAGGAAAAACAGAAAAAAAATTCATATTAATTGAAAGAAAAAAAGAATAACTCCACTTATTTTGGTGGGGTTATATTATAACGGTGCATATTAATCGTATATAGATATTAGAGTTATTCAACAAATACAATCATATTTCAATTATAGTAAGTAAAGTTGTATACTAAAAACAAGTGCATCATGATATCTAGTTATATAGTTACATGAGTAAATCTGCTATTTAGAGCAAACAGTGAAATAATACCGTAGCAGCCTTGAAGCGAAAAATGGGGAATTTGCTAAACAGAATTTTAACTGTTCATCTACAATGCGAATGCTGGGATTGACTGAATGGCACATGGTATATGGAGCCTGTGCGAGCTATATGGATCTTAATCGCAAAACCACGTATATACAAACTGTTCATGGCCAGTGGGCGATATGCATGCATGGAAGGAAGGACTAGTCCCGATGCCATGCATGAACACTAGCATCCCTTTTTTTATTTTATTTTTTTTTGAAGAGGAGCATATATATCATATATGAACATGTACACTGGTACCACGTGCGTCAATTCCCTTGTTTGGCATGCCTACTGCAGCACGTGTAATTGAGGATCAGCAGCGATCCCTGTAACGGACGGCACACAGGGATTGACTTTTGCCAGCTTAATTTACACGTACGTACGTAGCAAAGCTGCATGCGCTCCATCTATATATACGTGGACTTGCTTGTTCCATTCATCCTTCACAACATCCATCTACATATCACTGCAATAGTAGCAAGGCTGAGATCGATGGCGCTCCGACGCCGCTCATGTCTCCTAGCGCTTCTCTCCATCGCCTTGGCCCTCTCCTTCCTCGCCGCCCCGGCGACGGCCAAGAAGACCGGCCAGCTCACCGTCTTCTGGGGCCGTAACAAGGACGAGGGAACCCTCAGGGAGGCCTGCGACACCGGCCTCTACACCACTGTAATCATCTCCTTCTACAGCGTCTTCGGCCACGGCAGGTACTGGGGCGACCTCTCAGGCCACCCGCTCTACGGCATAGGCGACGACATCAAGCACTGTCAGTCCAAGTTCATCGTCGTTCTCCTCTCCATCGGCGGCCAGGGCAACCAGTACTCCCTCCCGTCCTCCCAATCGGCGGCTGACGTCGCCGACAACCTCTGGAACGCCCACCTCGGCGGCTCCCGCAAAGGCGTCTTCCGCCCGTTCGGCGACGCTGTCGTCGACGGCATCGACTTCTTCATCGACCAGGGCTCGCCGGACCACTACGACGAGCTGGCCAGGCGCCTCTACAGCTACAACAAGAACTACCGCGGCAGGGTCGGGGTTCGGCTGACGGCGACGCCGCGGTGCGCGTACCCGGACTGGCGCGTGGAGAGGGCGCTGCAGACGGGGCTGTTCGAGCGCATCCACGTCCGATTCTACGACGACGCCAAGTGCTCCTACAACCACGCCGGGCTCTCCGGGGTGATGGAGCAGTGGAACAGGTGGACGGCGAGGTACCCGAGGAGCCAGGTGTTCCTCGGCCTCGCCGCGGCGAACGTGCCGGGGAAGGACGACAACGTCTTCGTCAAGGCGCTCTACTACGATCTGCTGCCCAACGTGCAGAAGGCGGGCAACTATGGAGGGATCATGCTCTGGGACAGGTACTACGACAAGCAGACCCACTACGGCCAGACCGTCAAGTACTGGGCTTAATTAATTAGTATTGTTGATCCAGCTAGCTACGAACCTAGCTACGTACTAGCTCGATCAATGGCATGGTTTACATATACGTTTGTCTGTGTGTGTGTGTGTGTGCATGCGGCAACTTGCATGGATATACGCATGTCTGACCATAACAAGTTGTGAACGAAGGTGTGTGCAAGAATAAAGCGAGATCTATAATGAGATCGCAAGTTGTTTGTTACTTAGTGTGGTTAATTAATAATTCTGTGGACAATAAGAAGGTTATGCAACCTATTTAATTAATGAAAATTTGTTACATATATAGTTTCATATGCCTTATTTTTGGAACCCTTTTTGCTGTCATGAGAGTGACAAGAGGCTTTGTTTACCTGATCCTTGGATTAAGATGTTATACCTCCAGCTAGGGCGCCAAGTCATATTAATAAAGGCGACTCGAGAATTGAAGATGAACACGACTGATCTTGAAACAAGCTGTTAAATTAGGCTGACAAAAGCAGAATGAACATAATTGACTGAGCATACAAGACACATATTATTCGGGCGAAACTTGGTAAAAGAAACTAAAACATGCTTATGTATATGCATACATACATACAATCTCGGACATAGAGGCAGGGCACTGTATATATACTATTAGATACAAACATAATCAGCTATCCATGATGTAGTATATACATATACTCCGTAGTAAGTACATGTCGAGATCAAAGCATGCATAGTAGGAGTGGCACATCGATAGTATAAAGAAAAGATTTTGCTATTTGTAAGTTTATTGATTTTTTTAGAGAAAATTTCAGCCGATTCTCCTGATTATCCATTGGATTGGCATTCAGAACCCTGTTTTGAACTAACAAGATGGATGCGATAACTAAAAAAGATCTTTGAAAGATAATGCCGGAAAACAAGATCGATGCATAGCTTTTGACAGTAGCAGCAAATATGTGAAGGTATCTTGCTAGAATGCTAGATACAACTCTCTCTAATCTTTCATTCCTTTAGCTGGCATCGGCTAAAATATCCTTTCCATCTTTAACCTGACAATTTGACCATGCCTCACCAAATTCTAATGCAAACACACGACTTGAATCCTCTGAACCCAATGTTTGTCGTGTGTTTGAGTCGATCAATTCTTCATCATATTTTTCGCCAACAGAATGCATGCTAGATACACACACACACACACACACACACACACACACACACATATATATATATATATATATATATATATATATATATATATATATATATATATATATATATAATAGGTAGTGCGTGTGTCATCAACTATATCACTACTATATAAAACAAGAATTTCTTCCCACGTTACTTCATCAAAATTATCCACCTTTGCCATTGTTAATGCTCTTCGTAAATAAATTTTTTATCACAAATTGAATTTCGTTGCAACATACGAACATATAGCTAGTATTAATAGGCTAGATACATCATACATGTAAAGGTATCACAGCAAAACAACGGGCTGACGCTGGACCAATTAACAATTGATAAAGGCAGGGCTAGGTAGCTCATTCTTTTTCGTTTGAAAAAGAAGAAACGAAAAGTGTTGTCTTCCCTCTGCGATTTCGAGTAGTCCATCTTCATTCATCCATGGGCTCGCTTATATATGCCCGGCCGTACGTCCGACCATACGTATCGTTGACCGATCGAACACAAGTCTACTTTAATTAATGTTACTCATTAATTAATGTTATTTGCGATGCAGGTTTAAAATTTGACTGCCTATATAATGCATTCTACAACAACGTGAGAGAGAAATTAAGGTGTGACACTGCATATATATATATATGATACTTTCGTGTAATAATTCGTTTGAAAAGAACATATTGATAAAGTTAAATTAATGTCTAAATAATCAAGACCTCACAGTTCGCTAGCACAAGGGAATTAGTACTTCCCGTTCAAGAAAAGCAAAGTAGCAATATAGGTACTAGCTAGCTACCTAGCTTAATTAGTAAGACCTAATAAGGTGAAGGCATATGGAGCTAGCAGGAAGCTGGGTAACTGTGGGTACCATGTTGATGAGCATATCCATATCTTCTTGCTGCTACTTGCTAGCAAAGCAAGGAATCGTCGTATATCTGGATACGTAGGAAGTTGCTTGGAACTTGGCAGTGAGCTAGCTAGTGTTGACTGACATCTGAATTCTGAAGCTTCCTGGAAATTCTCTAGCTAATGGTGCCTCAATTTGTTAATTTCTCTTTCAGTCCCCAGCACAAAAGAAAAAAACTACAACCGATGTATTTGTCACATATAAATATATATTTATGTACGAATATACCTTTACTAATATGTAAATACGTGCTAGTGGCGATCGTCTATTCTCCCTCTTCCCCTATCTAAGAAAAGCAGTGCGTTGACATATGGACCACGGGATAAAAAGAAAACCAACCGCATCTTTCTTTCCACCCATATCCGCTCCTACAACTCGGGCTATTACCCACTTCTCCGTCTCCGTGGTAACTTAAGAGTGCAATTTTTTTTTGTAAATACGTGGCATAAGTTAATTATTTAGTTAAAAAAATATGTTTTCGTTGTAATCGCACGGACACTTCACAAATAAACATATATGTGTGTCATGGAGAAACAATTATGTACCCCCGCACTTACGCGCGTAAGCTACTGGGCTGAGACAACGTTAACAATTGAGTGCGGTGCTTGAGCTCGGAGGAATCAAGAAATGGAGCGATGGAAGAGTAATCGGGTTTTCCCCCCTTTTGTGAGCTCACCTTGTGTTCGGGAGCTCTCGGCGGCGCAGGGGCTGGTGCTCTGGCCAGAGAAGGTCCAAGCACGAGCGGAGAGGCAAGGAAAGGGTCAAGAGTGCTCAAATAGGCAGGGAGAAATGGCTTGGCAGATGGCCCGTGGGTGCGCCATGACGGACAGAAAGATGACGACATGGCGGGAGCTTGGGCGCAGGTTGTTCCGGCGAGAACTTTGCGTGCACGCACCAGCTTTCGGCGGGGAATCAATGGTACAGAGGAGCAGGAGAGGTTGAAGATTCCATGGCACAAGTTCCAAGGTTCGGCAGCTCCCTGCGTCATGGTAGAGCTTGAGGCGAAGCTTGATGCCGCCTTGGCAGTGCATGCGGAGCTAGAGGATTGCCATAGCGGGGCTCGGCCAGAGAAAGGGGTGGCCACGGCAGGGCTTCGAGAAACATGGAATTGGTCCTCTGCGCGGGAGTGCACGGGTTGCAGAAGAGCTGAGCACAGCTTGCCATGGCAGAGAAAAGCCACGGGCGAGGGTGCTGCGGCCGAAGAATCGCTGCCGTGGCAGAAAATCCGGGGGCGGGGCAATGCCATGGTAGGAATTCAGTGGCAACATGGCGTAGAGATGCTGAGGCGCTGGCACGGGTGGCGCTTGCCACAGGCTGCCGTGGCAAGAAAATGGAGGCGAGATGCTCGCCATGGTAGAGGCTTGGCAGGGGCCAGGGGCTCATGCGCTGGGAGAGAAAGGAAAGGGCAGAGAAGAGAGGAACCTGGCTGACCACTGGGCCTGGGCGTAGCCTCGCTGCCAGGTGGGTCCAGGTCGGCCAGTGACTCAAGGAATCTGGCCAGTGAGCCCAGAGTGGCAGAGAAACAAAGAAAAGAATTCAGGTCAGATCTTATGGGCAGCAGAGATCAACTTGAGCTAGCAAAAGTGTTAGAAATTTGGAAAATACTAGCGCTCGGACATTCAATTACTGTTCATTCCATCGGACGGTTCTTGCAATATTTTTTTTTCAACATTTGCAACATTTTTTTCTGACAAATGCAACATTTTTTTTCAACATCTGTTTACTGTGCTAAATTTCTACTGTTGTCAAAGGAAAATGTTGCACGCGTAGGAAAAAATG
Organism: Guadua angustifolia; assembly: GCA_036346375.1. Taxonomy (NCBI): domain Eukaryota; kingdom Viridiplantae; phylum Streptophyta; class Magnoliopsida; order Poales; family Poaceae; genus Guadua; species Guadua angustifolia. Next base: position 173,127 of record CM070520.1, read on the forward strand.
TTGTATCCGTAGAGAAAAAAATGTTGCAACGCGTTTGAAAATTTCAGACATCCGAGCTGAAGTCATTCCGTAAAATTTTTTGGGAATTTTTGTGAAGGGTCCTGATAGCACAGATAGTCTACCATTAAAATTTAAAGTTATTGTCGTGCTTGTAAAAATTATAGAAATTCTGACATTGATTTCAGCTTAGTGGGAATATTGCTGTTTTTTTATTTATCTGGAGCAACAAATGGTGTATAAATTCCTTCAAAATTTGTGGAGAAGATCTGGGGGTCATTTGGGATTTAATTAGATTTTATACAGATTTACGTTTAGTAATTTTTGAAATTTGGATTTAAAAGTTAACATCTTGGGCCATATAAAAGAAATTTTCAATGGCAAAACTTCAAAGAAAATTACAAAACAACAAGAATCCAAAATTGAAATCCTAATTCAGATTTGGAATTTCAATTTTATTATTTCCAATTTGAGGATGTTACACCCTATTACCTTAGTTTAATTGTGCGTAGTAATTAAGACCAACATATGTGGCTAATATGGTGATGCCGGTGCGGCATATGTAATCTGAGGGCCGAAGCATCCAGCCTACGGTACCCTGGTCCTCGAGGCTTCTGATTTTTCTTCACTATGCCTTGTTTATTCAGACTACAGTATGTCTCAACTAGATCTAATAAATGATTAGATCTTTTCTTACTCTATATAATGAGGTCATCAACATAAACCTCAAGATTTCGTCCTATCGGACTAATGAAAGTCTTTTGCATAAAGCGCTGGTATGTGGCTTCAGTATTTTTCAAACCAACCAGCATCTTCTTGTAACAGTACACGCCAAATAGGTTATGAATGGAGTCTTCTCTTCATCTTCTTTTACCATGTTGATTTGATGATAATCTAAGTATGCAATCAGAAAACTCATAAATTCGAAACCCACTATTGAGTTAACCGATTAATCGATTCAGGATAAAGGAAAATCATCTTTTGGATAAGTGGTATTTAAGTTAGTAAAGTTGACACACATGAGTCATCTACTATTTGCTTTCTTGATCATGATCGAGTTTGCAAGTTAATCTGGATGATCAACTTCGTGGATGAAACCAACCTCTACGAGTTTGTCCAACTCTTGTCGGATTGTTTCCTGTCGATTAGGAGTGAATTATCATAGCTTCCGCTTTACTGGTCGCTTGTCCACAAGCACGCAACTGCTCTTTCCGGTTAAAAAAAAGTGAGGTTTTTTTCACCTTTGATCATTAAATTCCTTGAAAAAATGTTATAAAAGTACAATACTATGAAAGCATTTTTTTAACAAAACACTTATATGTCCAAACCATACGTTTGTAATTAAGTGTATGTATTCGAAGCCGTCATTCTCTTTTTTAATAGGAGATGGTAGTCGCTTTGTTGATTTTTATAAGGCACAAACGTATTTCAAGATTTTAAGTTTTTAAACTTTGATCAACAATCAATCCAACAATATGCAGATTGTATGGCACAAAATTGTACCATTCAATTTATATTTGAAACTTGAAAGTACTTCCTATTGTCATGATTTTATAGCCATGAACAAAATTTTATAAATGAAATTAACATGTATAGTTTAACTTTGAATTGTCCTACCAAACCAACTCGTGTCTTATTGGCCTGTTTGGTTGGAGGGAATTGATGGAAGGGAATGGGAATTGAGAGAGATGGGTTATAAAATTCTTTGATTGGTTGGTGGGAATTGGAGAAGGGAATGGGAGTTTACAACTTAAATGTAGGGAATTCAATTCCCTGCCTCCTCCCTGGGAATTGAAGTCTCGCTTAATTCTCTTGTCCATTCCTATTTCCCAACGATGCCAAACAGGCCATATGAGTAAATCATAAAGTACGAAAGTCATCTATGGTGAGTAGTGAATACGTGCACGGAAGCAAGGTCATGTATGCATGCCAGCTACTGCATAAATTAAGTATTAACGGTGCTCACTTTAATTATGTAATCCACCGGCATGCAGCCGGACGCACACCCTCTGCTTCTGCTAAGCAAGGCAGGGAGCCCTGTAACACATTCAAGACAATATTTTACGATAATCCTAAAAAAAATTCTTGCATTAGTTGAAATAACAAAGAGTATATCCGCCACTTATTTTTTGATAGAGTCAAATTATAACGGTGCAGATTAATCATATATGAATATTAGAGTTATTTAACAAATACAATCATATTTTAATTATAGAAAGTAGGGTTGTCTGCGTATCGAAGACAACCGTATCATAATATCCAGCTACGTAGTCGCGTGGACAAATCTACTGTGTAGCAATCAGTGAAATAATACAGCAGCAGCCTCGAAGAAAAAAAAAGAGCAATTTGGTGAACAGGAGTTTTGTGCTGTTCATCTATAATCCGACCGCTGGGATTGACCGAATGGCACATGGTATACGGCTGGGATTGACGTAATTGAGGATCAGCGATCGCTGGAACGGACGGCACACACGGATAGACTTGCCAGCTTTGTACGTAGTAAAGCTGCATGCGCTCGATCTCTATATATATGGGGACTAGCTTGTTCCATGCTTGCAAATACATGCAAAGCTTGCAAGCTTGCAAGGCTGAGACACCGATCGACAATGGCGCTCCGACGCCGCTCATGTCTCCTAGCGCTTCTCTCCATCGCCTTGGCGCTCTCCTTCCTCGCCGGCCAGGCGGCGGCCAAGAAGACCGGCCAGCTAACCGTCTTCTGGGGCCGTAACAAGGACGAGGGGACCCTCAGGGAGGCCTGCGACACCGGCCTCTACACCACCGTCATCATCTCCTTCTACAGCGTCTTCGGCCACGGCAGGTACTGGGGCGACCTCTCCGGCCACCCGCTCTACGGCATCGGCGACGACATCAAGCACTGCCAGTCCAAGTCCATCGTCGTTCTCCTCTCCATCGGCGGCGGGGCAACCAGTACTCCTCCCGTCCTCCCAGTCGGCGGCTGACGTCGCCGACAACCTCTGGAACGCCCACCTCGGCGGCTACCGCAAAGGCGTCTTCCGCCCGTTCGGCGACGCCGTCGTCGACGGCATCGACTTCTTCATCGACCAGGGCTCGCCGGATCACTACGACGAGCTGGCCAGGAACCTCTACAGCTACAACAAGTACTACCGCGGCAGGGTCGGGGTCCGGCTGACGGCGACGCCGCGGTGCGTGTACCCGGACTGGCGCGTGGAGAGGGCGCTGCAGACGCAGCTGTTCGAGCGCATCCACGTCCGATTCTACGACGACGCCAAGTGCTCCTACAACCACGGCGGCCTCTCCGGAGTGATGGAGCAGTGGAACAGGTGGACGGCGAGGTACCCGAGGAGCCAGGTGTTCCTCGGGCTCGCGGCGGCGAACCTGCCGGGGAAGCAGGACAAGGTCTTCCTCGACGCGCTCTACTACGGCCTGCTGCCCAACGTGCAGAAGGCGGGCAACTATGGAGGGATCATGCTCTGGGACAGGTTCTACGACAAGCAGACCAACTACGGCCAAGCCGTCAAGTGCTGGGCTTAATTAGTATTATTGATCGAGCTACCTACCTAGCTACTAGCTCGATTAATGGCATGGTTTACATATACATTTGTCTGTGTGTGTGCATGCAGCAACTAAGTCGCATGGACATACGCATGTCTGACAATAAGAAGTTGTGATCCATAATGAGATCGCAAGTTGTTTGTTACATTAGTAAGAAGGTTATGCAACTTGTTTAATTAATGTAATGTTGTTACATAAATAGTTTCATGTACCTTATTTTTGGAACCCTTTCTGCTGCCATGAGAGTGACAAGAGGTTTTGTTTACCTGATCTTTGGATTAAGATGTTGTACCTCCGGCTAGTGCACCAAGTCATAATAGGCAACTCGAGAAAATGAACTCGATTGATCATGAAACAAATTAAATTAACCTGACATAAGCAGAATGGTGTGGCGAAGAGATTTTGCTATTTGTAAGTTTATTGATTTTTTTTAGAGAAAATTTTAGTCGATTCTCCCAATTATCCGTTGGATTGGCATTCAGAACCTTGTTCTGAAGTAACAGGATATATGGATGCAATAACTAAAAAAGGTCTTTCAAAAATAATGCCGGAAAACAAGATCGATGCATTGCTTTCAGCAGCAGCAGTAGCAAAAATGTAAAGGTATCTTAAATATGCAAAAAATATTTAAGTTTCAATTTAGTTTTAATACTTTCCTATCAAAGGTTAGTTTTAATTAGAGCCTGTTTGGTAGAGCTCCAGATTTCAGCTTCTCCTGAAATTTGAAACTTATATGCTAAAATAAAGTGAATTAAGTTTATATTTTTGGTCTAAAATGTAAACAAGATGATCTATCTAAACACTCTTAATGTGCTCACAGCTTCAATTTCACGAATCTAGTGAAGCTAGAATTTTCAGCTTCACCAGATTCACGAATTTGGAGAAGCTGAATCCCTGCCAAACACACCCTTAATATACTAGAAGTTCATATGTGAATAACTTGTGCAAATGGGATTTAAATCACATGTAATCAGTTCCTATGCGTTTTTAAGACAAGTAAAATACCTAAATATGCAAAAATATTTATGATGAACTGTTGAGTATATCCATGATATACCATGTGGTAGCTAAATAACTTAATATTAATCCAAATAATTTTAGCCTCTTGAATCGAAATTATACACATAAGAATACATAATTTTAGCCTCTTGAATTCGTAAAATAAGGAAAAGTAATCTATAGAAAACAATAAACTTTATCGTCGCTTAAACTGCTAGTAATATATAAGGATAAAGACAAACTAAAATACGAGTACATAAAACCACGAAACCCTAAACCACACATATTTTCTATAGTAAATCTTTATTTGGTTTTTTATCTATTTTTTCTTTTTGTCCTCATTGAAGTTTATTATTTGCTATGTTACCATCGAACGACGTGTAAGACCTTATATTCCAGATTTAGTCATTGACGACCCCAAATTTGAGTTCGATGATAATCAGTAAGGCAAGCATCCTTTTGACCATGTCGATCCTAGTGTTTCAAAATTGTTTTATTGAAACTTTCATGCAAGCGCTATTTTTCATGAATTCTGCTATATTATGGGCTATAGTAGATATTGCCTCCATTGTTGGGATTTCCTTAATCATTAATTAAAATGTGAACCTTGATAACCCCAGAATATGGATAGTCACACAATAACAGCAAAATGGGTATATTCGTTTAAACATTCATATAAGCGTATGCCTTAGAAATGAGTACACAAATAACAAGCTTTACTCTTCATGATAAATTGTGGTCATGATGGTTAATGTGCTCAATGGTAATTTATTGAAAATGAAAATAAAACTATGATTTTGACGTAGACGATTATTGGTAATAGCCGAAGGTGCATAGGACTTGCACATAGTGTATGGAAAGATTATCGCCGGGTCAGATAAGAACTGAACATATTGTTTGTTAAACCCAAGAATTACTGTACAACCACAAGTGCTGATATGAGACAGTCTTAAACCGATTAAGTTATCTAGTTTAACTTTGCACATTGGAAGGCATTAGTAGTATGGGCATTCTGGTGTAGATTTTGCTCGAAGGGACGTCCACACCAAGTTGATTATAGAACAAATATTTACCGATACAACAGCGTACGCCTTGTTATAGGAAAAAACGCGATGGGGTGTAAACCATTGTTAGTACTATGTGTACAGAACTGGATTTCCGCCGTCATAACTAGGTTTTGTTGTCATCAGACTGGTGTAAAGTTAAAGTAGGTAGTGTAAATGTTTTCGTCATGTACATCCTAGCCATACGCCGAAGGTGCGTAAAAATAGCTGCAAAAAAAAGGTCATGACTTTTTGGTAAAGTTATACACCTCAGTAGAGTGTAAAATTATTCAAAAAGCCATTCCTTGATCATGAGAGTTAAAGACTAGCACTAGTAAGATGTTTTATTTTCATAAAAATCTATGGTAGATATTGCCTCCATTGTTGGGATTTCCTTAATCATTAATTAAAATGTGAACCTTGATAACCCCAGAATATGGATAGTCACACAATAACAAAAAAATGGGTATACTCGTTTATACATTCATATAAGCATATGCGCCTTAGAAATAAGTACACAAATAACATGCTTTACTGTTCATGATAAATTGTGGTCATGATGGTTAATGCGCTCAATGGTATTTTATTGAAAATGAAAATAAAACTATAATTTTGACGTAGACGATTATTGACAATAGCCGAAGGTGCATAGAACTTGCACATAGTGTATGGGAAGATTATCGCTTGGTCGGATAAAAACTGAACATATTATGCATTTAACCCAAGAATTACTATACAACCACGAGTCTTGATATGAGGCAGTCTTAAACCGATTAAGTTATCTAGTTTAACTTTGCACATTGAAAGGCATTAGTGGTATGGGCATTCTGGTGTAGGTTTTGCTCGAAGGGCGTCCACACCAAGTTGATTATAGAACAAATATTTACCAATACAACAACAGACGCCTTATTCTGAGGAAAAGGACGCGATGGGGTGTAAACCATTGTTAGTACTATGTATGCAGAATGGATTTCCGCCGTCATAACTAGGTTTTGTTGTCATGACCGGTGTAAAGTTAAAGTAGGTAGTGTAAATGTTTTAGTCATGTACATCCTAGCCATCTGCTGAAGGTGCGTAAAAATAGTCAAAAAAGGTCATGACTTTTTGGTAAAGTTATACACCTCGGTGAGTGTAAAATTATTCAAAAAGCCATTCCCGTAGTCATGAGAGTTTTGGCGCACTAGCACTAGTAAGATGTTTTATTTTCATAAAAATCTATGGTAGATATTGCCTCCATTGTTGGGATTTCCTTAATCATTAATTAAAATGTGAACCTTGATAACCCCAGAATATGGATAGTCACACAATAACAAAAAAATGGGTATACTCGTTTATACATTCATATAAGCATATGCCTTAGAAATGAGTACACAAATAACATGCTTTATTGTTCATGATAAATTGTGGTCATGATGGTTAATGCGCTCAATGGTATTTTATTGAAAATAAAACTATAATTTTGACGTAGACGATTATTGACAATAGCCGAAGGTGCATAGAACTTGCACATAGTGTATGGGAAGATTATCGCGCGGGTTAGATAAAAACTGAACATATTGTCTGTTTAACCCAAGAATTACTATACAACCACGAGTGCTGATATGAGACAGTCTTAAACCGATTAAGTTATCTAGTTTAGCTTTGCACATTGAAAGGCATTAGTTGTATGAGCGTTCTGGTGTAGGTTTTGCTCGAAGGGACGTCCACACCAAGGTGATTATAGAACAAATATTTACCGATACAACAGCGTACGCCTTGTTATAGGGAAAAGGACGCGATGGGGTGTAAACCATTGTTAGTACTATATGTACGGATCTGGATTTCCGCCGTCATAACTAGGTTTTGTTGTCATCGGACTGGTGTAAAGTTAAAGTAGGTAGTGTAAATGTTTTCGTCATGTACATCCTAGCCATACGCCAAAGGTGCGTAAAAATAGCTGCAAAAAAAAGGTCATGACTTGTTAGTAAAGTTATACACCTCTGCAGAGTATAAAATTATTCAAAAAGCCATTCCCGCAGTCATGAGAGTTTTGGCGCACTAGCACTAGTAAGATGCTTTATTTTCATAAAAATCTGGTTTACGCCATGTGTTGGCAGGAAATGGTTCAGTGTATTGATCACATCATGAAGGTCCATGAATTTATTTATTTATGCTTATATACTTGTTAATTTATTACCTATGAAATTGCTTTTACTAAATTTGTTTGCAATCTAATATTCAGTGTTTATAATGCAAATTGGATTTTTGCAAAATAGCCATAGTAGTTTTTGTCTAGATTCAACCTGCATATATTATAGGTTTTGCAGAAGTCTTGCGATTACTAAAGTACTCAACTTACTGTTGTTGTTGTTGTTGTTGTTTTTTAAGAAACAGAATACCCCAGTGAAACTTATTTTGATGCAGGATACAGTGATGCAGGATACAGAGACGCTAACGACGAATTTTTCTAGGATTTACTTTACCAATTTCCTGTGGGGATAATGGATTAAAGTCATACTACAAGATATAAATGTCTCCACTGTAAAGTTTATTTTGGTTTGTAAAAATATTATATAAGAACTATTTCCACTTTCGAATGTAATATTATGTGTATGGATATGTTATCAATTTATAAATGTGCGTACTAGCTACTGATCATGAGACTAATACTGTATACACATGAAACCTAGTGTCGGTATTTAATATAAAAAATAGGGGCCTTACATAAGCGCTCCATCCTCATCGGAGGATGGGATATAGTCGAGGTCGAGGCCTCGGAGAATATCTTCTGAAGCTAGGCTCTCCAGAATATTATCATCATTTTAGAGATGAATATTGCCGACTTCCATAGAATATGTGTCATGGATATTTGCCTTTGTAACTAGGACAGGAAGGGGATCGTGCTTAGTTTTTATTTTCTTTCTTAAGAAGTGGCACTTTCATCACGGCCTCACCCAAATTAGATGGGGTCGTTGATTGCAAAAATTCTGCTTCAATAACGTACTCGGAGTAAAAATCACACCTACCTTCTTCCGTGACGTACGTAGTTGTCGAGGTTGAGGTCGGTGACTCGGTGTAGTCCACACGCACGCAACTGCTCCTTTCGGTTAGAAAAAAAAGTGATCTTTTTTACCTTTGATCATTAAATTCCTTGAAAAAAATGTTATAAAAGTACAATATTATGAAAGTTTTTTTTTTTACAAAACACTTATACTACTTTTATATGCCCAAATCATACGTTTGTAATTAAGTGTACTATGTATTTGAAGCCGTCACTCTCTTTTTTAATAGGAGATGGTACTCGCTCTGTTGATTTTTATGAGGCACAAACACATTTTAAGATTCTAATTAAGCTTCTAGACTTTGCTCAACAATCAATCTAACAATATACAGATTATACGACACAAAAGTATACCGTTAATTAAGCTTCTAGACTTTGCTCAACAATCAATCTAACAATATACAGATTATACGGCACAAAAGTATACCGTTAAATTTGTATCTAGAAGCACTTTCGTATTGTCATGATTTTGCAGCTATGAACAAAAATATTATAAATGAAATTAACGGTTAAAGTTTAACTTTGAAGATGTACCAAATCAATTGGTGTCTTATGAGTAAGTCGTAAAGCACGAACGCCATCTTTTCTGAGTAGTGAGTACGTGCACGCAAGCAAGATCGTACCAAATCAACTCGTGTCTTATTAGTGGTGCTTATTTTAGTTAATTATGTAATCCACCGGCATGCAGCCGGACGAACATCCTCTCCCTCTGCAAACAAAGGCAGGTAACCCTGTAGCAAATGGTAGAGGAATGGTAGGGCAACTGTCTGTACAAATGAAAACGATGGGTGATATTCAAGACAATATTCCACAATGATTCTAAAAAGAAAAAAAATTCTTGTATCATCAAATAAAAGAGAGTATCTCCACTGCTTATTTTGGTGGTGTCATATTATAACGGCACAGAACTAATCGTATATTCGTATATAGATATTAGAGTTATTTAAGAAATAAATTCATATGTCAATTATAGAAAGTAGAGTTATATATTAAAGACAACTACATGGTAATATCTAACCGAAACAAGTTGCGTAGGTAAAACTACTAGGGAGTGTATAGGTATCATCCGGATGTTTTTGTCTTAACTAACATCCAAATTCACTGGGCCGTTGGATCTAACATCCAAATTCACCGGGCCGTTGGATCAAATCATAGGATCGGATGTGGGCCGTTGGATCTAACATCCAAATTCACCGGGCCGTTGGATCAAATCATAGGATCGGATGTAATTGATACTCCCGAATCTCAACAATGATCCAATGGTTCTAGATTTGGGTGATTTCAACAAAAAAAACATCCGGTTGATGTTTATCAAATCCCAAACTACTATGTGTAGCAAACAGTGAAATAGTACCAAAGCAGCCTCAAAGCAAAAAGGAGCAACTTGGTGAACAGAAGTTTTGTATTGTTCATCTAGAATCCGACGGCTGGGATTGACCGGATGGCACATGGCATATGCTAGCTATACGGAGTATTACTATTTACTAGGCTCTTAGCCCTAGATAGATTTACGTCCATCTTGATCGCAAAACCACGTATACTACTGGTCATGGCCAGTGGGCAATATGCATGCATGGACTAGTCTCGATCGCTGGAACGGACGGCACACACGGATAGACTTGCCAGCTTTGTACGTAGTAAAGCTGCATGCGCTCGACCTATATATATGGGGACTAGCTTGTTCCATTCTTCACAACATCCCATCACCGCAAATACATGCAAAGCTTGCAAGCTTCCAAGGCTGAGACACGATCGATAATGGCGCTCCGACGCCGCTCATGTCTCCTAGCGCTTCTCTCCATCGCCTTGGCGCTCTCCTTCCTCGCCGGCCAGGCGGCGGCCAAGAAGACCGGCCAGCTAACCGTCTTCTGGGGCCGTAACAAGGACGAGGGAACGTCCCTCAGGGAGGCCTGCGACACCGGCCTCTACACCACCGTCATCATCTCCTTCTACAGCGTCTTCGGCCACGGCAGGTACTGGGGCGACCTCTCCGGCCACCCGCTCTACGGCATCGGCGACGACATCAAGCACTGCCAGTCCAAGTCCATCGTCGTTCTCCTCTCCATCGGCGGCGGGGGCAACCAGTACTCCCTCCCGTCCTCCCAGTCGGCGGCCGACGTCGCCGACAACCTCTGGAACGCCCACCTCGGCGGCTCCCGCAAGGGCGTCTTCCGCCCGTTCGGCGACGCCGTCGTAGACGGCATCGACTTCTTCATCGACCAGGGCTCGCCGGATCACTACGACGAGCTGGCCAGGAACCTCTACAGCTACAACAAGTACTACCGCGGCAGGGTCGGGGTTCGGCTGACGGCGACGGCGCGGTGCGCGTACCCGGACTGGCGCGTGGAGAGGGCGCTGCAGACGGGGCTGTTCGAGCGCATCCACGTCCGATTCTACGACGACGCCAAGTGCTCCTACAACCACGGCGGCCTGTCCGGAGTGATGGAGCAGTGGAACAGGTGGACGGCGAGGTACCCGAGGAGCCAGGTGTTCCTCGGGCTCGCGGCGGCGGACGTGCCGGGGAAGCAGGACAAGGTCTTCCTCGACGCGCTCTACTACGCCCTGCTGCCCAACGTGCAGAAGGCGGGCAACTATGGAGGGATCATGCTCTGGGACAGGTTCTACGACAAGCAGACCAACTACGGCCAAGCCGTCAAGTGCTGGGCTTAATTAGTATTATTGATCGAGCTACCTACCTAGCTACTAGCTCGATTAATGGCATGGTTTACATATACATTTGTCTGTGTGTGTGCATGCTGCAACTCGCATGGATATACGCATGTCCAGGGGCGAATCTACGTGCAATTAGTGGGGTCAAATGACCCCAATTACTTTGCTAAAATTACATATAAATCTAATTATATTCTATTAGTATATAAGCATATATAAGCTATAAGTTACCGTAATGACCCCAACGACCCCAATAATCTATTTTTCTGAATCCGCCCCTGCGCATGTCTGACAATAAGAAGTTGTGATCCATAATGAGATCGCAAGATGTTTGTTACATTGTGTGGTTAAATAATTCAGTGAACAGTAAGAAGGTTATGCAACTTGTTTAATTAATGAAATGTTGTTACATAAATAGTTTCATGTACCTTATTTTTGGAACCCTTTCGATCTGCTGCCATGAGAGTGACAAGAGGTTTTGTTTACCTGATCTTTGGATTAGACGTTGTACCTCCAGCTAGTGCGGCAAGTCATAATTAAGGCAACTCGAGAAGATGAACACGATTGATCGTGAAACAAATTAAATTAACCTGACATAAGCAGAATGGTGTGGGGAAAAGATTTTGTTATTTGTAAGTTTATTGATTTTGTTAGAGAAAATTTCAGTCGATTCTCCTGATTATCCATTTGGATTGGCATTCAGAACCTTGTTCTGAACTAACAGGATATATGGATGCAATAACTAAAAAAGATCTTTCAAAAATAATGCCGGAAACAAGATCGATGCATTGCTTTCAGCAACAGCAGTAGCAAAAATGTGAAGGTATTTAAGTTTCAATTTAGTTTTAATACTTTCCTATCAAAGCTTAGTTTTAATATACTAGAAGTTCATATGTGAGTAACTTGTGCAAATGGGATTTAAATCACATGTAATCAGTTCCTATGCGTTTTTAAGACAAGTAAAATACCTAAATATGCAAAAATATTTATGATGAACTGTTGAGTATATCCATGATATACCATGTGGTAGCTAAATAAATTAATATTAATCCACATAATTTTAGCCTCTTGAATTCGTAAAATAAGGAAAAGTAATCTATAGAAAACAATAAACTTTATCGTCGCTTAAACTGCTAGTAATATATAAGGATAAAGACAAACTAAAATACGAGTACATAAAACCATGAAACCCTAAACCACACTTATTTTCTATAGTAAATCTTTATTTGGTTTTCTATCTGTTTTCCTTTTGTCCTCATTGAAGTTTATTATTTGCTATGTTACCATCGAACGACGTGTAGGACCTGATATTCCAGATTTAGTCATTGACGACCCCAAATTTGAGTTCGATGATAATCAGCATGGCAAGCATCCCTTTGACCATGTCGATCCTACTGTTTCAAATTTGTTTTATTGAAACTTTCATGCAAGCGCTATTTTTTATAAATTCTGCTATATTATGGTCTATGGTAGATATTGCCTCCATTGTTGGGATTTCCTTAATCATTAATTAAAATGTGAACCTTGATAACCCCAGAATATGGATAGTCACACAATAACAGCAAAATGGGTATATTCGTTTATACATTCATATAAGCATATGCCTTAGAAATGAGTACACAAATAACATGCTTTATTGTTCATGATAAATTGTGGTCATGATGGTTAATGTGCTCAATGGTAATTTATTGAAAATGAAAATAAAACTATGATTTTGACATAGACGATTATTGGCAATAGCCGAAGGTGCATAGGACTTGCACATAGTGAATGGAAAGATTATCGTGCGGGTCAGATAAGAACTGAACATATTGTTTGTTAAACCCAAGAATTACCGTACAACCACAAGTGCTGATATGAGACAGTCTTAAACCGATTAAGTTATCTAGTTTAACTTTGCACATTAGAAAGCATTAGTAGTATGAGCATTCTGGTGTAGGTTTTGCTTAAAGGGATGTCCACACCAAGGTGATTATAGAACAAATATTTACCGATACAACAGCGTACACCTTGTTATAGGTAAAAGGACGCGATGGGGTGTAAACCATTGTTAGTACTATGTGTACGGATTTGGATTTCCGCCGTCATAACTAGGTTTTGTTGTCATCGGACTGGTGTAAAGTTAAAGTAGGTAGTGTAAATGTTTTCTTCATGTACATCCTAGCCATACGCCGAAGGTGCGTAAAAATAGCTGCAAAAAAAGGTCATGACTTATTGGTAAAGTTATACACCTCTGCAGAGTGTAAAATTATTCAAAAAGCCATACCCGCAGTCTTGAGAGTTTTGGCGCACTAGCACTAGCAAGATGTTTTATTTTCATAAAAATCTAGTTTACACCATGTGTTGGCAGGAAATGGTTCAGTGTATTGATGACATCATGAAGGTCCATGAATTTATTTACTTATGCTTATATACTTGTTAATTTATTACCTATGAAATTGCTTTTACTAAATTTGTTTGCAATCTAATATTCAGTATTTACAATGCAAATTGGCTTTTTGCAAAATAGCCATAGTAGTTTTTCTCTTGATTCAACCTGTATATATTGTAGGTTTTGCAGAAGTCTTGCGATTACTAAAGTACTTAACTTGCTGTTGTTGTTGTTGTTGTTTTTTTTTTCTAAAGAAACAGAATACCCCAGTGAAACTTATTTTGATGCAGGATACAGAGACGTTAACGACGAATTTTTCTAGGATTTACTTTACTAGTTGCCTGTGAGGATAATGGATTAAAGTCATACTACAAGATATAAATGTCTCCACTGTAAAATTTATTTTGATTTGTAAGAATATTATATAAGAACTGTTTTCGCTTTCGAATGTAATATTATGTTTATGGATGTGTTATCAATTTATAAATATGTGTACTAGCTACTGATCATAAGACTAATAGTGTATACGTGAAAAATAGTATCGGTATTTAATATAAAAATAGGGGCCTTACATAACGCTCCATCCTCATCAGAGGATGGGATATAGTCGAGGTCGAGGCCTCGGAGAATATATTCTGAAGCTGGGCTCTCCATAATGTTGTCATCATTTTGGAGAGTATGAATATTGTCGACTTCCATAGAATATGTGTCATGGACATTTGCCTCTGTAACTAGGACAGGAATGGGATCGTGCTTAGTTTTTTAGTTTCTTCCTTAAGAAGTGGCACTTTCATCACGGTTTCACCCAAATTAGATGGGGTCGCTGATTGCAAAAATTCTACTTCAATAACGTACTCGGAGTAAAAATCACACCTACGTTCTTCCGTGACGTAGTTGTCGAGGTTGAGATCGGTGTAGTCCACATGCACACAACGGCTCCTTCCGGTTAGAAAAAAAGTGATCTTTTTTTACCTTTGATCATTAAATTCCATGAAAAAATTGTTATAAAAGTACAATATTATGAAAGTATTTTTTTTAACAAAACACTTATACTATTTTTATATGCCCAAATCATACGCTTGTAATTAAGTGTATTATGTATTCGAAGCCGTCTTTCTCTTTTTTCATAGGAGATGGTACTCACTCTGTTGATTTTTATAATGCACAAACACACTTCAAGATTCTAATTAAGTTTCTAGACTTTGCTCAACAATCAATCTAACAATATATAGATTATATGACTCAAAAATATACCGTTACATTCGTATCTGGAAACACTTTCGTATTGTCATGATTATGTAGCTATGAACAACAATATTATAAATGAAATTAACAGTTAAAGTTTAACTTTGGAGATGTACCAAATCAACTGGTGTCTTATGAGTAAGTCGTAAAGTACGAACGCCATCTATTCTGAGTAGTGAGTACGTGCACGCAAGCAAGATAGTACCAAACCAACCCGTGTCTTATTAGTGGTGCTTACTTTAATTATGTAATCCACCGGCATGCAGCCGGACGAACATCGATCCTCTCCCTTTGCAAACAAAGGCGGGTAACCCTGAAGCAAACGGAAGAGGAATGGCAGGGCAATTATCTGTACAAATTAAAACAATGGGTGATATTCAAGACAATATTCCGCAATTATTTTAAAAAGAAAAAAATTTATATCAGCCAAATAAAAAAAAGTATCTCAACCACCTATTTTGGTGATGTCATGTTATAACAGTACAAAATTAATCGTATAGATATTAGAGTTATTTAAAAAATACATTTATATGTCAATTATAAAAAGTAGAGTTGTATATTAAAGACAACTACATCGTAAATCTACTATGGGTAGCAAACAGTGAAATAGTACCATAGCAGCCTCGAAGCAAAAAAGAGCAATTTGGTATTGTTCATCTAGAATCCGACGGCTGGGATTGACTGAATGGCACATGGCATATGCTAGCCATACGTACGGAGTATTACTAGGCTCTTAGCCCTAGATAGATTTACGTCCATCTTAATCGCAAAACCACGTATGCTACTGGTCATGGCCAGTGGGCAATAGCATGCATGGATGGGGACTAGTCTCGATGCCATGCATGAACACGTGTACCCTTTTTCTTTTTTCTTTCTTTATTTTTTGGAAGATCGAGGAGCATATACCACACGCGTCAATTCCCATGTTTCGCATGCTTACTGCACCACACGTAATTGACGATCAGCGATCCCTGCAACGGCACACAAGAATAGACTTGCCGGCTTTACTCGTACGTACGTACCTACTACTAGCTGCATGCGCTCGATCTCTACATATATGGACTTAGCTTGTTCCATTCTTCACAACATCCATCAACGTATCACTGCAAATACATGCAAAGCTTGCAACCTTGCAAGGCTGAGACACGATCGATAATGGCGCTCCGACGCCGCTCATGTCTCCTAGCGCTTCTCTCCATCGCCTTGGCGCTCTCCTTCCTCGCCGGCCAGGCGGCGGCCAAGAAGACCGGCCAGCTAACAGTCTTCTGGGGCCGTAACAAGGACGAGGGCACCCTCAGGGAGGCCTGCGACACCGGCCTCTACACCACCGTCATCATCTCCTTCTACAGCGTCTTCGGCCACGGCAGGTACTGGGGCGACCTCTCCGGCCACCCGCTCTACGGCATCGGCGACGACATCAAGCACTGCCAGTCCAAGTCCATCGTCGTTCTCCTCTCCATCGGCGGCGGGGGCAACCAGTACTCCCTCCCGTCCTCCCAGTCGGCGGCCGACGTCGCCGACAACCTCTGGAACGCCCACCTCGGCGGCTCCCGCAAAGGCGTCTTCCGCCCGTTCGGCGACGCTGTCGTCGACGGCATCGACTTCTTCATCGACCAGGGCTCGCCGGATCACTACGACGAGCTGGCCAGGAACCTCTACAGCTACAACAAGTACTACCACGGCAGGGTCGGTGTTCGGCTGACGGCGACGCCGCGGTGCGCGTACCCGGACTGGCGCGTGGAGAGGGCGCTGCAGACGCAGCTGTTCGAGCGCATCCACGTCCGATTCTACGACGACGCCAAGTGCTCCTACAACCACGGCGGCCTCTCCGGAGTGATGGAGCAGTGGAACAGGTGGACGGCGAGGTACCCGAGGAGCCAGGTGTTCCTCGGGCTCGCGGCGGCGGACGTGCCGGGTAAGCAGGACAAGGTCTTCCTCGACGCGCTCTACTACGCCCTGCTGCCCAACGTGCAGAAGGCGAGCAACTATGGAGGGATCATGCTCTGGGACAGGTTCTACGACAAGCAGACCAACTACGGCCAAGCCGTCAAGTGCTGGGCTTAATTAGTATTATTGATCGAGCTACCTACCTAGCTACATATACATTTGTCTGCGTGTTGTGTGCATATGCTGCAACTCGCATGGATATACGCATGTCTGACAATAAGAATTTGTTAACGAAGGTGTGTGCAAGAATAAATCGAGATCCATAATGAGATCGCGAGTTGTTTGTTACTTAGTGTGGTTAAATAATTCTGTGAACAATAAGAAGGTTGTATATACAACCTGTTTAATTAATGAAAAGTTGTCACATATACAGTTTCATATGCCTTGTTTTTGGAACTCCTTTTGCTGTCATGAGAGTGACAAGAGGCTTTGTTTACCTGATCCTTGGAAGTATCTAGAAGCTTCTGGATTGGAAGTGCATGGGGCTTTGGTGTACAAATGGTGGCGAAGACTGCGATCTCGATATGACAAAGAGAGAAGGCGACAGTTGGATGGTTTGATCATTTACTTCTGTTGGCATCTTTGGCAGGAGAGAAACCAGCGCATTTTCTAGGGGATGATTAGAACGCCGGAGCAGGTAGCTATATCAATCAAGGATGCAGTGCTCACTCGTGGTTTTGCCATATCATTGAAGGCTATGAATTAGTTTCCCTGGGTTTCGTTCTCTGCCTGCAAAACTCTTCTTGATCTTTATGCTTTTTCTTAGCTCCTCTTTCTTGGGTCGTTTCTGTCCGTTTTGTAGTGGTGTGTTTGTGCGGTTGTCTTGGGGGTTGTGTTGTGAGGTTTTTTTCCCGGTTTTCTTCATAAAAAATTGGGACCAAATATCTCTCTCTTCCTATTAATAAAATTTGCAGCAATTCTCTTGCTGCTCTTTGGAAAAAAAAAAAGAAGTGCATGGGGCGAGCGGAGTAGAGGGGCCAAACACTAGTAGACTGCAAGGAGGGACGGGGGGCTCCACCGCTGCTGTCGCAGCCACCGTTGTTGCTGCCGCCATGGGTGTGTCGGAGTGGAGAAGAGAGATTGACTATGCCGGATAGAAGGAGTGAGGCTAGGAAGGGAAGCCTTTATAACTCGATTGGAACCCATCAGACCGAATGGGATATATCACGGCGTTTTTTTGGCTGAAATTTCAACCAAAAGCCTTCTGAAATCATGGCAACTCACATCACAGACGGTTTTTGGTTAAAATCGTCTGTGGGTGCTGACACACATTACAGATGGTTTTTTGCTAAAACCGTCTGTAATGTGGTCTTATCACATATTGTCATTCCAAAACTGTCTGTAATTATATTTAACACAGATAGTTTTTGAAAACTATATGTGATGATGAGTCTAATATACTCATTTACGTAGTAATAATACTCAGCTATTGTCGGGATCCAGATTTTCCAAATCCGACCCCTCTGAGTATAACTGTGCTAGTCCCGGAACAGCTAGCACACCCAGCGAACACAGTGATGATAGCATAGTCATATCACAAAGTAAATAACAGTAATTAAGCAAAAGGGAAATAGCATGGTAAACACATTATTACAAGTAACAAGCCTTATGGCTTAAGTTGGTAAGTAGCAGCGAAAATTAAACAGTAGCAACAAAAGGAGCCAATCCATATGCCCACAGGCAATAGACTGGGGTGCGCACCCTAGTAGTCCGATCGCCTTCATCGAATCCACACGCATAGAATTCATAATCACCTTCAGCTTCAGCAAACTCCTCTGAGAAAATTTGGATGTGGCAAGGGTGAGTACACACCGTACTCCGCAAGTCTTGGAAACATAATGCATGATAACTATATGCAAGGCTAAACAATGGAAGGCATAATATGGTTCATTTGCATAAAGCAGAATTTAACTTGAAGTACAATAGTAATTTCATAAAGTAATATTTGACAAAATGTAAGTAAACAATAATTGAATTTGATGTATAGCAATTTTATAGGTTCCAACCACCCGATTGGCTCCAACCGCCAAACCAAAACCCGAGAGTTCTATCCTCTCACGGTTTTTTTTTCCAAAACATCATTTTCATTTAAAACCAAAACCATAAAATCTACAATGTGCTAGCGTACCTCACCTGCCCTTGACCGTGGGCACGACAACTCAAGTAGTTTTAACTCTGCAGAGATTGTACACTTTACCCACAAGACATGATCGACTCTTGTTGCTTAACACACTTCCTTTGTTGTGTCGACAGAGAGATCATGACAAGGCCTTTACAATGTACGACACCGCTACCAACTTCGCCCGCTAGGGTTTCACCGCTGTTAGGGTTAAATCCACCCAGTACAGAAGCCCCCTCTTGCGCCTTGCGAGTGTCTCCATCCGACACCCACATTCAACCCGATGGCGAAGCTAATAACGATACGCACAAATTACTTAGCCAGGTCGTACCCATATAGACTTGTGGTTGTATGGTAAAGCTCGGTCCAAGGTAACACACGCTTCGATCCTTAATTGACTAGGGCGGAACAAAACACTAAACAAGATCTCGTGCATCACGCACCCACCAAACAACCATCCGCCCCAGTCTAAACCATTTTCATTTTATTTCAATTAAATAATACCAGCAATACCATTTGCCCTAATTTCGCAATTCATTTTGAACAATGATTGAAAGAATTTTCATAATGGTAAGGTACCGAAGTATTTAAGCAAGACTAAGTAATTCTACCGTCCCATTCTAAATCATTAATTATCATCAATTACAGTACTAAATTTTTACCTAGGGTGTCAAGGTTGTCACGATTAATGTCAATGAGGGCATAACAAAGTTAGAATTTAGCTAAGCATTAAAACTGCATCTAAAGTACTTTACGCAAAATGATAAGAATGCATAGTTTAAAACAAAAATATAATTTTCATAAAATCTAGGATCAACATGTTCAAGGAAGACTTGCCTTCAACGCCTCCCGCTGGTGCTACCTCCGCCGGATGATCCGCTTGCGCTTCAACTGCGTCGTCTACACGTAAAACGAGCACAAAATAAATAAAACAAATTAAAATAAAATCCAGAAATCAAAAGAAAGGCATTGGCAGATAGAGCTTGATTTTAGATGAATTTAGAAATTTGAATCAATCAAATCGGAGTTCGGACGGAGGAGAACGGGCCTTCGGAAGTTTCTCGGGAGAGAAAATCAGAAAAATCGCTAGGGGTGACACGTGTCGGGCTGTGATTGGCTGGATTCGGATTTTTGGGAACACAAGAAAAATGAAGAGAAAATGCCTCTGACACGTGGGGTCCACGCGTCAGCGACACGGTTCACAGTGAACCGGATTCACAGAGGCGACGCAAGAGCGACGTGGCGGGGCACGTTGACGTGAACGCCACGCGAAAGGCTAGGGCATTTGTGGTGGTGATGTGGTGCAAACGTGGCGGCTGACACGGCGCTGACGCGGCAGTTGGCGAGGTGGCTGGCTGGGCAGGCTACGCGTCGGTCATTCGACGAGGCGCGAGCGGATCGGACGGCGAAGGGCAGCGAGGTGGCGACGACGACGGCGTGGCGCCATCGGAGACGTTGAAGAGTGATCGGACGATGAAGGATAGCGGTGCGGCGAGATGGCTTACCGGGGACACGTGGCGAAGATCTGGGCGTTGGAAGATGATCCGACGGCGATGGAGTGAGGGCGTGGCCGATGGCGACGTGGGACGATCCGAGCCGTCGGAGGGAGATCGAACGGCGGAGCACTTGCGAAGAAGACGGCGACGTGGGGGGCGGCGCTATTCCACCGGAGTTGGAGAAGACAACGCAGCAACCGGCGGAGGAGAGGCGATTCGTGAATGAGTTTGAGCGGATTAGAAAGAGTGCGACGAGATGATCTCAACGGAACCAAAAAGTACGGCGGAAGCTCACCGGCGGCGGAGAAATCAACGGCGGAACGCCTTCGGCACGACGACGAACTTCGGCGAGGTCTTGCGGACCACGGAGCGTCCCGCCGGCGAGTGGGGAAGAGGCGGCGGGGTGGCAAACCTCGGAAGGAGTGCGGCGCTAGGTTTTATAGCCTCGGGAGGCGGAAAAAGGCATGCAAGCCAAGGCTCACCGCGCGGCTAGGGTTTACGGGCGGCGGCGCAGCTCGGGGCGACGTGGCGCAACGAAGACCATCGATTCGGCGCTGATCGGGTTGTGCGAAGCACGGGACGAGGCACAAACGTTGGATCAAAATCCAATAGTGAGGAAAAGTGTGGGTTAGGGTTTAGGGTTTTACGTGGCTTATTCGACGCCACGGCGTGATCACAGCCGCACACTCGGATCTGATCCAACGGCTACTATTGGCCCAAGCTAGGGTTTCGGCTGAAGATTAATGGGCTGGGTTGGCGCACTGGGCCGGGCAGCGAAGCGAACAGAGCGACCGGCGCGAGAAGAATTGGTGTGGGCTGAAGGTGAACAGGAACGGGCCAAGGAAAGGAATTCGTCCCGCACGGGGAAAAGAAAAGAAAAACGATTTCCGAATAAAAGAAAAACCAGAAATTCGAATAAACTCCAATAAATTCAATAAATATCAAATAAACTCGGAAAAATATCCAAAAATACAGAAAAAATCCATGAAGCACAAGGAACCTAACAAAAACAAGACATCTTTAATTTGAAGTATGGATTAATCAAATTAAATCCATTTTGAAATTCAGTTTAAGCTGGAATTAATTCAAATCAAATGCAACTGGTTCGATTTTGAAATTCAAACGCTAAGAAGCTCAAAATTGGAATGTTACAGCTATCAATGGGTATACTCTGTAGTAAGTACATTTCGAGGTCAAAGCATGCATAGTAGGAGTGGTAAGCACATAGGTAGTATAAAGAAAATATTTTGTTATTTGTAAGTTTCTTGATTTTTTTAGAGAAAATTTCTGTCGATTCTCCTGATTATCCATTGGATTGGCATTGAGATATGTACTAGATCGAGAGCGATTATGGTTGTGATCCAATGGTTGAAAAATGTCTCTTCAGCTTTCGTGGCCGAGATCTTGCTGCGTGTTGCAGGAAGGAACGTGTTTTTTCCATGGGAGGGAGGGACGATGCATAGCTTTCAGCAGCAACAGCAAAAATGTGAAGGTATCTTGCTAGAATGCTAGATACGTATATAGGCTAGTGCGTGCGTCGCCAACTATTATATATATGCAATTAACAGTGATGCTTTCATATGATCGAGTTCGAGCATATGGCCGATCGTTAGCTAGCTAGCCTGCACTTTGTCATAGAAACAATGCGCTGAGGTTTCGGTAAAGAAAACGGATGGCAATCGAGTAGTTGAACTTCATCTGTGGGCTCGTTTGTATATGACGTACCGGCCGTACGTCCGATCATATGTATCGTTGACCGATCGAACACGTACGAGCTTAGCCAACTCGATCCAGCTAGTCGTCTTCCCCGACCGAATGCAAACATGCAATAGCACATCGATCACTGTTTCCTAGTAAGTATTAAACTCTCATTTTATTCATGCAACAATATTAGCATTAGGCAGGCAGGCATGCATGGTCTAGCTAGACGAAGAGCTGAAGCAGCTGCAAGGTGGAAGTGGGCCTGCAGCCTTGTTGCACCTCCATCACCTGCCTGAGGTCCAGACCACCATCCGCACGGTGCCTCCTCATGTGGCTGCCCAGCGCCTGACCCATCTCGAAGCCGAGCCCACACACGCCGCACGCGTGGACCGCGGCCTTCGGCTTGCCGCGCCGCGGCTTGCCGACCCTCAGGTGGCTGCTCCGGTGGCCGCCGAGCGCCTGGAAGGACGCGAACCGCCGCCCGCACGTCCGGCACTCGAACTCCGACGCCGGCAGACGACGGCGACGCTTACGGGGCACCGCGTCGTCCTCGTATGACGTGCCACACGCCAGCGAGAGCACGACATCGTCGCACGCCACGTGCTGGTTGCCGTTCTCTCCTCCTCCTTCCTCGTGCAGAAGGGCGTCTTCTTCCTCCTCCATGACGGTGACGTCATCTCTCGCACGCTTCATCTTTTTATACACGTGTATCCCTCGCGCGCGTGTCCGTCAGGTTGAGGTGTGAGATCGAGCTATATGGTCTTGGAGTGTGGCACGTCCTCGTATTAGTAATTCGGTATAATCCTCAGTCATTCTTTGCCGATCTGCAAGAGCTGGATTCAATTTGTTTACTGCCATTCTGTGGAAAATGTTGGAAAAGAAGCGATAATAAGAGCAAGTTTGTATTGATTATTCCAAGTGACAGTATAAGTAAATCAACACAATTCATGATCATCCAAAAAGACATATATAATAACAAACTGCATAAATGCAACAATATGTCTTTCAAATAATGAATCATGACTACTATGGCCAATATGGAGGTAATGTATATAATTGCTCTCAGATTTTAGGGTTAAATGAAGATAAGAATCTTCACCTCAATCACGAATCGGCTAACAATTAATTAAGCAAATTAGGCCTTGAACCCTTACCACCTTAATATGCACAACGAAGAATTGATAAGACTAAATCACTGTTTCAACAGATTATCTTTAAACCAGTAAGTATTCAGATCAGCATTTCAAGAGTTTGCTAACTGAACCTACCATTTAATTTCAGATCAGACTGACAGCAAAGCTACTTGTCTTACTTAGCAAATGTTGATCAAATCAGCAGCAAGATCTCAGATAGAATGAATCAGCAGCATGCGAATAATTTATTGTCTATATATCATAACTGCTAGACCAACAATTTAACCCTAAAATCACGAAAGATCTAATAAGATCAAACTAGACCAACAATTTAACCCTAAGATCTCCGGAAACTGGCCTTCTTCCCGTGGCTTGAGGTGAAGATTCTTATCTTCATTTAACCCTAAAATCTGAGAGCAATTATATACATTACCTCCATATTGGCCATAGTAGTCATGATTCATTATTTGAAAGACATATTGTTGCATTTATGCAGTTTGTTATTATATATGTCTTTTTGGATGATCATGAATTGTGTTGATTTACTTATACTGTCACTTGGAATAATCAATACAAACTTGCTCTTATTATCGCTTCTTTTCCAACAATCCAGAAATCCAAGTTGTATATCAATGGCTTCTATGTCCTCTGACGCAATTAAGCCTGAAATATTTGATGGGGCCGGCTTTAAACGCTGGCAGGCTAGGGCGAAGCTCTGGCTGATTGAGCTCGGACTGTTCTGGGCCATCAGCGAAGAGATGCCACCCCTTCCAGGGGAAGATGTGACTGACAAGGCCGAGATAGATCGCATGACTGCGAAAAGGGCCAGTTGGGAAAAGGCTAACACCTCTGCGTTAGCCCGCATCTTAGCCATCCTGTCAAACAGGCTTTTTGACGTGTATGTGAATTTCACGGAGGCACGCAAAATTTGGATAGAACTCAATGAGAAATATGCCGAGAGCGATAATGGGAATGAGTCTTTTATCACAGCTAAATATCTGGATTGATGGAAAAGATGCGACAATAAGAGCAAGGTTTTAATGATTATTCCATATAACAGTATGAGCACATATACATGATTCAAAAATTGCCAATCTAACATAATTGAGAAGATATAAAATATGTAGAATATGGCATTCAGGAGGTGAATCATGTCTACTGTGGCCGAAAGAAAGAGATATATATATGTGATTGCTCTCAGATTTTCAGGGTATATTTGAAGGTTGTAACCTTCAACTACAATCACGAATGGGCAGAACAATCAATCTAGCAAATAAGGCCTCAAATCCTTACCACCTTATCATGCATAATGAGAATTGACAACTAGATTCACTGCTTATGAAGCCTTAAAACAGATTGAGTTCAGAACAGAATGTACCAGATCAGTATATGAATTTCTAATATACCAACCGAACTAGCAAAAGTTTTCTGTAACCAGTTACAGCATGTGACAGTGAACAGGCTGACAGAAATAATCAACCAACAAATGGCAGCTATACTAATTCAATTTGATTAGTATACTTGATGAGCTAAAAGAGTTACTGCTATATATCAACAAGTCAGCCAAGTCACTAAAAGATCACTGAAATAAATGGACTAATCACAGAAGAACATGTATGTTATGAACAACAGTTTCAGGCTTTCTGTGAGTGAAACCAATCAATACTTCTAAAGCATGCAAGTCTACCAATTTAAGGCCTTATTCACGGGATAAATTGTCTATGTCATATATAACCCTAGAATACGTGATGAACTCGCCAAGCAGAATGAAGAAACTGTTGTGAAAATTTGATGTTTTCCTGTTAGTGGAGAAGGGTTGTGGGCTGGCCTGCCTCGCCAGCCCATTAGGGCTTCCAGGAAAACTCTGGAAGTTTGGCTTCTTCACTCGGTGAGATGAAATGGCTGTGGCGGCTGCTCATTGCTTTGACTGGGGAGCTCCTGCGATTTTGGGGGCACGTCTCATGCGAAAGCAAAGGAGAGGCGCGTCCGAGTCCTGCTCTCCAGTCAAGATGAGCGTGGTCAATCCCGGGAAGGAGGCGCTGGCTCTGGCGGCAGTTGTGCTACTGGACCAAAAGGTTCCAGTCTTGGCGGTGGATGTTCATCTCCATAAATAGGGCCTGCTGGTTCTTCATCAAACACAGGAAAGAATCAATCTTTACACTCATTTCTCTACTCCATCTAGTGTCTTCGATTGGAGCCAGTAGTCCATCGAGTGTGGTTCTGCTTTGTCTTGAGATAGCCGCACTAGGGTTTTGTTGCTCACTTATTCGGTTCATCCGGTCTGTGAAGCATAGAACAGTGCTGTTGTTTGATCATCTGAACCTGAATTCTAACACTGGTGGATTTTGGTGTGAGGCCTAATCTTGTGCAGCAGTTGCTTGAGGCTCGAGTCCGTTCTTGGTGTGTCCCGAGTTCGGTAAGGGCCTTGTATCTCCGTGATCCGTGCCATCCTCTCCAGCGGCACAAGCGGCGTAATCGGATTTCGGGACAGCGACTATCGTCGTGCGGCCTTCTCTTCGGACAGCTTGGAGTGCTGTCCTCCTGTAAGTTTCCTTTGGTTCTGCGCATGTTCTTCTGGTGAAGGTTTGGTATTGCTCTGTGATGATTCTAGGGTTATCCATGATATAGACAATTTATCCTGTGAATAAGGCCTTAAATGGTAGACTTCTTGCATGCTTTAGAAGTATTGATTTGATTCACTCCTTTGAAAGCCTGAAGTTGTTGTTCAGTACATATATGTTCTTCTGTGATTAGTCTATCTGTTCCTGTAGTCTCATTTTGGCTCGGCTGGCTTGTTGATCTATTGCAGTAACTTCTTTAGTTTACTAAGCCCGCTAATCGAATAGAGTTAATATAGCAGTCACTTGCTGTTAATTGTTTCTGTCTACTAATTCAATTGTTACATGCTCAGAACTGGTTACAGATTAACATTGCTAGTTAGGTTGGTGTATTAGATATATCTTGATCGATATATTCTACTCGAACTCAATCATTATTTAAGGCTGTATTAAAGTGAATCTAGTAGTCAATTCTTATTGTGCATGATAAGGTGGTAAGGGTTTGAGGCCTTATTTACTAGATTGATTGTTTTGGTCATTCGTGATTGTAGTTGAAGGTTTACGACCCTCAAATATACCCTAAAAATCTGAGAGCAATCATACATTAATATCTTAATATTGTCTCGAGAGACATGATCCTTTATACAGATGGCATAATATTGTCTCTATCTTGTGATGTGCCATATATGTCATTTCGGGTGATCTGTATTGTGTTATTTTACTCTTATTGTTATATGGAATAATTAATAAAACCTTGCTCTTGATATCCTAAAATCACGAAAGATCTAACAATATCACAACAGAAAACACTCTTGTGTGTTTGATCCGCATGTTGTTTGAAGCATTTTGAATCCGGCTGCTTGAGACAGTCTAGGTATACTGAGGTGATCTGGTTCTTAAACCTCAAGATCAATCTTGCTGGCTTGGTTGATCTTCTTGGTTCCTGTGGTTAAGTTCTTGTTCGGCTGTGATTTTGCCCGTGTTACGGTCTTTTGCTTGGTGGATCTTCTTGTTGGTGATACACTCTGCTTGGCAGGGAGTTGGTTCTGTACTGTGCAGTTTACGGCTTCATCTTGAACCTCTTGGTGGATTGCCTCCTTTGTGGGGTTGCGGCTTTGTATCTCCGGAACTACCGCCGTGCGAGGCTGTGGCGATCATGGCGGAATCGTTTTCGGGACAGTGTCTTTGATGTGCCTAGCCGCTGCACTAACTTGTCTGTTGGTAATTTGTGAGTATTTCTGTCATCTGTGATTACTCAATATCTATATTGTGCAAGCGTCAATCAACTTGGGTACCAATTTCGGGGCCAGTTGATTACTTGGGGACTTTGCTTGTGGGGAGACTGTTGTTCTATGAGGAATTGGGTTGAGGTACGTAGATTGTTTGTGACAACGAAATTAACTTTCATAGATTACAATACTTGGTAGATCATTTGATTGATAACTGTGGCTTGTAGATTCATACATAAGCTGTTCAATAGTCTTACTGTAGTTCTGGCTTCCTTCCTTTGGTAGCAGTCCTAGTTCTGTCATGCTATTGTCGTTATCTTCTGTCCAGTAAGCATTGTCTACTCTGGTTTACTTATGTAATTCTACTACACTGTTCTAGATAATCAATTGATCAAGTTCTAAAACTGCCAAGTATATAAACTGTTATTGCGGTAAGGTTGTCACAAACAAATCTATATTTTGCCCTAGTGGCGAGAATGGCCTTTAAAGGCAACCCGACATCTGAGAACAATTCAAATGGTATCAACTTGAGTATTATTGCTAGTTGTATGTCTCCATTATTGTTCATTGTTATGCATCTGCCAAGATACTTGTATATGAGCCTATTTACTATGATATTGTCATATATTTGGTTACAGAACTTGTGCTTATGCTCAATTAACAATGAACTGTCATGGTTGTCTAATTGTCTTGGAATTATTGTCTTCACAAAATTGACACACGTACGAGTCTACTCTCTAGCTATCCCCTTTGATGAGGCCAACTCGATCCAGCTAGTCGTCTTCCCCGACCGAATGCAAACTTGCAATAGCACATCGATCACTGTTTCCTAGTAGCAGTAAGTATTAAACTCTCATTTTATTCATGCAACAATATTAGCATTAGGCAGGCAGGCAGGCAGGCATGCATGGTCTAGCTAGACGAAGAGCTGAAGCAGCTGCACGGTGGAAGTGGGCCTGCAGCCTTGTTGCACCTCCATCATCCGCTTGAGGTCGAGACCACCATCCGCCCGGTGCCTCCTCATATGGCCGCCTAGCGCCTGACCCATCTCGAAGCCGAGCCCACACACGCCGCACGCGTGGACCGCGGCCTTCGGCTTGCCGCGCCGCGGCTTGCCGACCCTCAGGTGGCTGCTCCGGTGGCCGCCGAGCGCCTGGAAGGACGCGAACCGCCGCCCGCACGTCCGGCACTCGAACTCCGACGCCCGCCGCCGACGGCGACGCTTACGGGGCACCGCGTCGTCCTCGTATGACGTGCCACACGCCAGCGAGAGCAGGACATCGTCGCACGCCACGTGCTGGTTGCCGTTGTTCTCTCCTCCTCCTCCTCCTTCCTCGTGCAGAAGGGCAACGTCTTCTTCCTCCTCCATGACGGTGACGTCATCTCTCGCACGCTTCATCTTTTTATACACGTGTATCCCTCGCGCGCGTGTCAGTGAGGTTGAGGTGTGAGATCGAACTATATAGTCTTGGAGTGTGGCTAGCTAGCATAACAAGAGAAGATGATATTCAAGTGATCACTAAGCACATATATTTATAGTGTTTCTTCAATGTAATGTACATGGCAAGCAGGCAGACTGAGAATATGTTCCGTGCACCGTGTGTCGTCGGTGTACACACGCGGTGCGCATTGCCGTGTGCAGTACAACTTATTAGTGTGTATTACGTACCTGCAGCTGCAAGCAAAGCATCGCAAAAGGAGTCTTGTTCCTAGCTTCTCCTCTGTCGATAAATATGAGGCGTACTTAATTTTACTTTGTATAAAGATTAAGATTGCAATAAAATTGAGAAAGATATGAGAGAAAATAATTTAGAAATCTGCACTTAATTTTCTTAGAAGATGAGATATAATACTCTGTGTGGGTGGTAATAAATAAATATATATAGTTGAGAGAGAATAAATAAGGGCATAGCAAGAAAAGCATTGTTAAATTTATATGGAGGCATTAATTATATTCTAAACAAGATCATTCAAACTATTAGCCTTATATTTCTAAACTGAGGGAGTACTTAATTAGTGTTGTTTGCAATACTTTAGTAAATAATCCTTCAATTCTTTGCTTACTAACTTAACGTGCTGGCTAGCTGTATACTATATAGTGACTAATCGAATAACGCATGTCTTCGCTAATATATGCAGCTACCAGCCTACCACAGATTCATTATTAATTTCTTAAAGAAAATGGTCTTGAGAAGTACTAGTGTACAAATTATTACTAATTCCATTATCTTTTACACGGTGTTTCAGAGGTACTGATACGGTCTTAAGTATACACTCTGACCATTGTTTTGTGATATTGATATCGCAACACATTTCACGAAAAATCCATTGATATCATTTGTTCACGAGACAGATATAGATAGTATTGTGTACGTCACATAGTAGCTAACACAGGTTTAAAATCTGACTGCATATATAATGCATTATAAAACAACATGTGAGGGTGAAAGGCGTGACACTGTATATATATAAGATATTTTCGTGTAACACGTCGTTTGAAAAGAACATATTGACAAAGTTAATCTGTCTAAATCAAGACTTCACAATTCGTTATTAGAACAAGGGAATTAGTACTTTCCGTTCAAGAAAAACAAACTAGCAATATATAAAGGTACTAGAGCTAGCTAGCTAGCTTTAGATCAAATTAGATGAAGGCATATCCATGGAGCAAGCTGGGTTCGTAACTGTGGGTACCTTGTTGGTGAGAGCACATCCATATCTTCTTGTCGCGAGCAAAGCATCAAGGAATCGTCGTATATATCATCGGAAGT
This sequence comes from Guadua angustifolia, assembly GCA_036346375.1. Taxonomy (NCBI): domain Eukaryota; kingdom Viridiplantae; phylum Streptophyta; class Magnoliopsida; order Poales; family Poaceae; genus Guadua; species Guadua angustifolia. The sequence continues at coordinate 202,980 of CM070520.1, forward strand.
TGCTTGGAACATGGCAGTGAGCTAGCTAGTGTTGACTGACGTCTGAATTCTGAAGCTTCCTGGAAATTCTCTAGCTACTGACGCCTCAAATTGCTATCGTCTCTTAATTAGTCTCCACCAACAAAAACCAAACGATGCATTTATCGCATATAAATATATATTTATAGGATTTGATAAACATCTGATCCAACGGCCCGGTGAATTTGGATGTTAGATCCAACGGCCTGGTGAATTTTGATGTTCGTTAAGACAAAAACATCTGGATGATGCCTATACACTCCTATATTTATATAGGAATATGTAAACATATGTGAGTGCGCGCTGTGGTGTGGGCGACAGCTTCCGAACTACGTACGCACGCACGTACGTACCCGCGTAATTAAGCTACTGCGACCAGTCAATGTTGACCTTGGTTGCAGCTGTCTTTGATTATACTCCATTTGTGGATAATTACTAGTTACGCGCCTGCTTGTTTCGCAAGCATTGCACGATATTAACTTGAGCAGTCACCCGGCGGCTGGCGTACGTACGTACGTAGAGGTTGGTTACAGATATATATATATACTTCTATGTTAGATCGAATTAGACATTACAACTTGCTGCTAGAATTTTGTATTTTTCTTGAAGATACATACAACTAGTAGCACCTAGCTAGGTTGTTTTTTAAACAAAATTGGATATAGGGCATCGTAAATTAATGATACTTATCGCTCCTCTTTTACTTGTTTGTTGTAGTATGTAGGAAACTACGAATCATGGTTATTTACCGGAAGAGACACTCTGGTCGATAAAATATGATTTCTGAGCTATACAGGAGAGAGAGAGAGGAGCTAGTGAAAAGTCATTTCTGCCCTTCCGGTCGAAAGGAAGGAGGTAGGGGTGGGCACTTTTAAACCGAAACCGAAAAACCGAACCGAACCGAACCGAATTAACCGAAAATTTCGGTTTTTAGGTTTCGGTGTCTTGATTCGGTTTTTATTTTAACGCTATTCGGTTTCGGTTTGCGGTTCGGTTTTCGTATTTCAAAAACCGAAAAAACCGTTTTACCGATCTCTGCTGATCACCTACTCACTTGTGACTCGCCAAGTCGCCAACCACCCAGCCGGCCCATATCCATTCCAAGACAAGAGAGCGGCCCAACCCCCCTGTCCCCAACCCTAACCCTAGTTCTCCTGATCTCCTCTCCAAATCCATCCAGTCCCCAATTCGGGCGACGGCGTCGGCGGCGGTCAGCAGATCCGGTCTTCGTCTTCCCCAGCCGGCCAGCCCCAGGCGCCTCCGACTCCAGCCGTCCTCGCCCAGTCGCCCTAGGTGGCACCTCCGGCCCGTCCGTCCTCCACTCCTCCCGGCGCGGCGGGGGCCCTCCGCGGCTCCGCCCCTCCTGGCGCTCGCGCTCGGCGCTCCCACAGCCTGGACGAAGACTCGAAGAGCCCGAGTGCTGAATACGATCCTGACCTTGCGAGTTCGCGGCCAAGCGGCCGGGACCTCGTCCTCGACCCCACATCTCGCCTTGGCTGGCTGCGGCCTCCACTCCACCGCCCGTCCTCAGGTCGCCTCATACCAGTTTCAGACTTACAGTAGCGTTGATGAAGCTGGTTATTTCTGCAATAGCTCATGACTCGTTCAGTCGTTCGGTAGTATTTGATGTGAACTCACCTGTTGAGATTTCTTTGAGTAACCTGAGAATGCCGAGTGAGTGGGAAGGACCGGAAGGTTAATTTGTGTCTTTAATTATCGTTCTGAAGTGTGCCGTTCAATGTTTGGTTATTTGCTGAATGTTGCCAGTATTCAGTATCGACAAATGAGAATGTTGCCTGTTGCATGCTATTTGGTTAACCGAATTATCGAAAACCGAACGAATTAATTCGGTTTATTGATTCAGTTTTTCGATAATTCGGTTTGTTCGGTTTCGCATTTGGAAAACCGAATTTTTAAGAACCGAAAAAACCGAACCGAAAAAACCGAAAAAACCGAATGCCCACCCCTAGAAGGAGGCAATACGGAGTAGAGAGCACCGGCAGTCCACTCTCCCTGGCGAGCTTGCCAGCTGCTACTATGGCTGTAAATGAACTGAGCTTGAGCGAGCCTGGCTCTCCAGCAGGCTCGAGCTCGGTAAGGCTTGAATCGAGTTTGAGTTGGGGTTCGAGTCTTGATCCAGGCTTGAGCTCGGCTCGACTAAGTTCCGTAAGCTTGATAAGCTCGAGTAAACTTTATAGGCTCGAAAAAGCTCGGTTATTCTGGTAGGCTCGATAAGCTTAGTAACAAGCTCGAGTAAACTCGATGACAAGCTCGAAAAAGCTCGACTCGAGAAAGCTCGATCCAGACTCGAGTAAACTCGTGAACTATTCAAGCTCGACTTGTTTAAGCTCATGAGCTCGAGCTCGAATTCGACGCTCGAGTAGCTTTGTGAGTCTCAGGCTTTTTTTGCAACCCTAGCTGCTACGGGTGTGGTGGCTACAATCACGGTAGTGAACTAGTGATGGTTAGCTGAGTCCAGCTAGTCCGACCGAACCAAGCTACTGTGCACATCCGGTTGGCAGGAGCACCGAGTGTCATTTCTGAAGTCTTCTCTCTCTTATCGGGCTGAGAATCACATTTCATTGGCTAAAGTGCCTTCTACCAAATTACTACGGAAGTATGGTGTTATGCAGCAAAACTGTAATTAAATTGGTAGTGTCGTGTGGTAAATGCTATCAATTTACGACGTACCATGCATAGCCAGTCTTGCCTTCTTGAAATGATTGTAAACTAGCTAGATCTCTAGAGTTGGAGATAACAGCGTTATTAAAACTAACCCTATTACCGTAGTTTAATTTTACGTAATAATTAATTAGGACCAGCATATGTGGCTAATATGGCAATGCTGGTGCGGCATATGTAGGTCATGTTTGGCAAAGTTTACGATCCTAGATCTACTTCAGATCTGAAGTTTAAAGGCTAAAATAAAGTGAATTAAGTTTATACTTTTAGTCTAAAATGTAAACAAGATGACACATCTAAACACTCTTAATATGCTCACAAACACCTCCGTAATCTACGGGCCGAAGCATCCAGCCTCTGGTACCCCGGTCCTTGAGGGATCTGATTTTCTTCATTATATGGCAAAATCCAAATCAAATAATTTTCGTCCATATCAACTCAACAAGAATATCCAATTGGCAGACACTGGTTTAATTACACATACGGTCATTATTCTTCCAAATCCATATGTATATATGTAAGCCACATACTTGAACAAAAATACATATATAAGGCCTACATATATACATACTTTTATAATTTCACACCAGTAAACGAATAACATCACGTACATTTATCATTATGGCAGCCATTATTAATTACAAAGTAAAGATACTAGAACTTGTGTCCTATATATGTACGTACGTTGCTCTCAACAAGTGTACGTACGTTGCAACCACTCCAAATTAATTAGGTCTTCTTTTGGATGAGTGGAATTTTTTGAGAAGGTTTTGAGATTTAGCTCAAACTTGAACTAGATCTTAAAACATTATAACGAAATAGCTAGTCCTAATTCAAACACCCTCTTAACCATATATACTTTTATTGATACGGATCATCTACCACTCATATAAACTGGAATAATGTACTGGGCGCGTCATTCTCGTCATCACGCGTTACTACAGAGCAGGACGAGCCGGACGACGTCGCGGCGACGGCGCCAGCCGGCCTGTGCCGGCGCATGTGCCCGCCGAGCGCCTGCCCCGTGGGGAACACCTTGCCGCAGGTATCGCAACGGTGGGTAGGGCGAGCGGTGCCCTTGCCGGGGTGCGCGCCAAGCAGGAGCTCCAGGCCGTCGGCGCGCACCCTCGGCCGCTTGTGGCTGGTCCGGTGGCCGCCGAGCGCCTGGAACGTGGCGAACCGGCGGCCGCACGTGCGGCACTGGAACGCGCCGTCGAGCTGCACCCGCTTGCCCTGCTTGGCGATCACCTTGCTCGCCGTCGACAGCGACAGCAGCAACAGCAAGTTCGCCGCCGCCGATGATTGTGCACTGCTGGCCACTGCCATACTGGCTAGATCAATTAAGTGCGGTGTATACAGACGCTAGGTATTAGCGATATGATCTACCACGTTATTTACAACGTATTACCGAAGTTGTCGAATGTTGTAATGTTAAGCCAATGCACCGTTTATATAGGTGGATGGTGCCTCCGTCCGAAGCTAGCTCGGGGATGATATATACAGACCGCGTTGACCCAAGTCAAGGTCAAGTCAATCCACCAATGATACGGCGCCACGTGGGAAATTGAGCAATTTCGGTGAGCTTTTCCGGAGCGCAAAAATATCCGTCTTGTCGTCAGGGGGCTTCACGTCAGATTCGCGCAAGCGGCACATATAGCAGCCGTCCGTGATGCGTGGAGATCCGTGCGGAAGTTTCTGGGATGCTGCCGCTTGGTAGGTGCACAGGGACTTGTGTACACAGGAATATTATCCACTGGGGCGTTTGCGTGTTTTCGAAGGCAAGGAAAAACAAAGCAAGTCTTAGGCGTGTTTTGATAGATCTTGTCACTGCAAATGGAAACACTAAAGCGTGTCTAGATCATCGAATTTTCGCATGCTTTGTACTTGCTAGAAGACTATTAGTTACTTATACACTGATGACTAAGACTTGAGAGATATCTTGGCTTGTGTGTTTATGTGGATTGATATCGACCAACCGATTAAAATTAACTAATTAGGTGAGACTTGCTAGAACAAGTCAATGACAAAAACGTGGAGCAACCTAGCTTGTGATGTGTCCTTGAGGGAGCAAACTAGTTAACTTAGGTTTTCTTAATACATATCCTTGTTAACTTGCTATTAAATAAACGGTATATTCTTCAAGTATTTATATATAAAGATTTTACATTTGTAATTAGATATGTGGCGGAGGGACAACCAATCCATCAGTATAAGGGTGCAGAGAGCTTAAAAATTGTAATTACCTAGTCCTTAAGATGTAAGGTGTATGCAAGTGTAGCATATAATACGATATCTTCATGTAAAGTCGCGAGTCAAATTTAAAACTAAACTATCACGTACACGACACATATAACTTTGTTCACCCAAGTGGTTGAATTCACATATGAATTACTTAGAAGCAAGCGAATAAAACTCAAGTTGGCATTGATTTACTTCGGGGAAGTCGTAATCTGATTGATACATAATTGTCCTTTCGATATACTATTCGATCTTACAAAAGAATAGAAAGGTTTTAAAAAACCACCGGAATTACCTGTCTTAAATCATGGAAATTGCGTGAAAATTATTTAGAAATCAGTTTGGTATCCACGCAGACATAGTGATCTGGTCCGTATCAGTATGTACCATCAATGTATTTTTTTTCTAGACATACATATAGAGTCATTGTTCTTCTAACTTTAATATATGATCGATTAAAATTAATTTAATTTATATGTACGCTTGATTTGATATAAGTGTTGACGAAGATAAACAGCAAATCACACGCAAGTATACAGTAGGAATGAATTGAACCAAAAGTACAAATAAAGCCACGAGCTAGCCTAAACATCACAACTGAACAAGGCCTGTATGTATGTATGTACACTGGTCATAGTTAGAAATCCCAACGAAATTTTGGACTTTCTCGCTGTGATCTCGAATTTTAGCCAGGAACGAGATGCAAAATCCCGGCTGGACAAAAAATAAAAAAAAATCAAGTTGCTACAATATTTCAAAAAAATTCACCGAAATCTCAGATTTTTTTTTACAGGATTTGGCCAATAACCCTTCAGAATGTCATATTTTATGGAAATTTGTTGAAAAACCAAATTGTTTAGATGTTTCATAATTTCGGCAAAAACACTATTAGATTTTTATAAAATTGTACTAGTTTATCATGCTCAAAAAATTTATAGTACCATATTTATCAATATACGATCATACATAAAAATTTCAAAATAATTTAATTTCATTTGTTATCTTTAAAAAAATATATAATAAACATAACAAAGATAGTAACTATGTCAAATTTTATAAATTTGCTCGAGTGTGATCATGATCCAAATTTTTTGAGAACTTAAGAATTGCCTTAGAACCACTCTATAAAATTTTCAAAAATTTTAAACTTTTTGTTTTCACAATCAAATGTATGGAAGCAATAAACTTCATTTGTTATCTTTCAAAATAAAAAGAAGAAGGAACATAAATGGTATAATACCCTTGTAAGAATTTTATAAATTCACTAAGTATGATCATGATTCAAAATTTTTATGAGAGCTTACGCACTGCCTTAGCATCATTTTATAAAAAGTTTTTAAAATTGTAAACCTTGTTTTGTTGCTCAAGCAAATCTATGTATTGATCATCATATTTTTATTAGGACTTAGCATTATCAAAATTTTTGAAATTTCATCATGCTTGATCATCATTTTAAAATTTTATAGAAACATTGATAATGCATCAGTATTATCCACAGAAAATATAAAACTCTTCGCTATTTTTTATTGGTTGAAATTTACAGCCCTTTCCGCGGAGCGCATGCGCGGCCAGTAAAAAAAAGCATGGGCCTCGGTCGTGGGCCGATCCATGGACTTTCTCATGAATGGGCCTTTAATTTAGTTACTCATGCTGGGCTGGCTTTTCAGTGCAGCCCAAGCCGCGGAGACGACGGATCAATTTCATTCATGTCCAGGTCGATCCATCTCCATCATGGTCTTTCTCATGGATTGATTGCATCCTGAGCAGAGTTGTATTAAAAATAACCTAATGACTTGTGTCCGAACGTCCAAAATTTTCAGATATACTGTAACATTTTTTTTATATGCATGCAACATTTTCCTTCGACAAACAGTGAAATTCGTTAAAAAAATATTGCACACATAAAAAGAAAATATTTTTAAAAATGTCTAATAAGATAAACAGTGATCGGACGTCCGAGCGTTGGTATCTCCCTGAAAATAAAACTCTCACAAAAATAGCACACAGCAAGCGGAGGGCAAGCAGCACCTGGTTTTAATAAGCACGGCGACGACATGTCAAATTCCGGATAACATCAATCAAATCAATGATAAGCTATTCTGATGACACGGACTGGCTCTGTGTACGCTGTGTCTATAATATAATATATATATCTTGCACGCCTAGCTCATGACGATAATACTCTTGATTTTATTTGATAATATATACACTTACTTTCTAGAGTTACCTTTACCTTAAATGTGGTCGGTAAAACAAACGAAAATAACTCCCCGTTATCTTACAAGATGTACAGATAATATATCCACGGACAAATTTTATAAGTGTTCTAGGTACGTAATAGTCCATAATAAGGTACATATTAGTTTCAGACTAGCAGTCATCTTTTTTAATGCCAAATTAAGCAAACGACGTTGCCTATCTCAACCAAATCATTCCATATGCTTTTCTGATCCAACTTAAAAAAAAAATTAGTCCAGCGACACCTAATTCGTTAGTATTTAGTGATGTATCTATGACATATGAATTCATCTGAGTTTATAACAATAGATCAGAGTGTCATAAAGTGAATCATGAATTTTAAAGAGTGTCAGTGACGTTAATCTCCCCCAACTCAAATCACTATTACTCGAAGAGATCACGTTAGATATACAACTATTTATACACACCTTCCTCTCCTAGTCTTCCATCTTTGCCCTAGACAATCATACATACATACGTGATACATGTACAAATACACAACCTATACATAGTTACGTACGTATACGCACAGGCGCTCAGCTTCCTCTCCCATCCAGCCATCCTCGGCTTCCCAAGGGAGCCCGTCTCTCTCCTCCCTCCCTCCCTCTCGAGAGCTCTCATCTCTCTCCTCTCTCCTCGCCGCGCATCTCCTTCCTCCGCCGCCTCCTCTTCCTTCCTCGTATTGCCCTTGCTTCCCCCAAACTCGCCGAGCCATACGCGCTCAACAACTCTCCATGTCATGTAGCCTCTGCATGCCGACCCACCGCGCTGGCGCTGCCTCCGTCCCCTCGCCGCCGCAGCCGTGACACCGCGCCGCGAGGCTCCCCCGTGTCCACGGACGCCCCTGGTTCCTGATTCATCGGGTCCCGTGAATATTAGTCTTCTTGATTTGTTCGTCACGGCAGCCTGCTGCCCGTGTCATGGCGCCGCTGCGTGGGGCCAAGCGCCGCAAGAAGGCGGCGGCGGAGAAGAAGGCCGCAATGGCGGCCGCCGCCGCGGCGGAGGTCGCGCCCGGAGCAGGCGTCCGCGACTGGTGGGACGGCTTCTGTATGCGGATGGCAGGTGCGTCCTTGTGCCTCTTCTGGCGGTGACGGCCGTACGTCTCTATTAAGATTTGTGCAGATTGTGTGGCTTGCGAGCATTTTGGGGGCGATTTTTAGATTTAATTTGTATCAGGCTTGAATTCTTGGAGTAATCTTGTGGTTTGTTTATCGATCGTGTTAGGAAGTTCTCGTGATAAATGCGATGGTACTTCGGGAGTTGGAACAATGCCACTGGCCGAGTTGAGTAGTGTGTCGTGTTGAGTGATGTTGCATGGTGGTAGATGAACAGTGATAGCTTAGTTTTAGCTTTTTAGTTGTGATTTAGGACGCCCCTGTTGCACAAGATGGGTTGTCGTTTGTGAATCGCAGAGAACTGAGCTCTCAATTCTTGATCTCTGTTCTGATTACCGGGCAGGGTCAAAAAGCTCTCAATTCTTGATTTCTGTTCCGATTAATGGGCAGCGTCAAAAAGTTTTGTGCCTTTTGTGCATAAGATGCCTATGTAGTTATCAGGTCTAGCCAATTGGGTACTGATTCGAGATCAAATGCAGGCTTCAGACACAATTAACTTGATAGTTGGTTTGATTACTGATGCTAGTCACTGCTTCTTGTTTCTGCGTCGAAGCTGAATGTGAAAATCTTATTTCATGTTCATGTTCTATCACGGTGGGTGTACTCCATACAGCTTAACGGTGCAACATATTTCAAACAAAAATTTCATTTCCATTCGTTTATTTGTCTATATATGAAAAGCTCCTGATCAGTACATAACAGAGTCAGCTTTATTGTAGCTGATCTTCCGATAGGCATGTGATACCAGTTGCATAACATGAATTATACATTTGATGCAACCATACTGTAGCACCTAGAATCTATCGTTCTAATTAGTGATCAGAACTGTTTTGTGGTGCGGCATTACATTGCATTACTTTGTTTTCACAATACAGTGGCCACTTGTGTTTTCTTAGAAATATGGTGAAGTAGAAATATGGCATAAAGGACATTGTTCACAAAGGGTGGTGTTGCTCTTCTGACCATCTTTGGGAAAGGAGATGGCTCCTAAACAACTACACACGGGCAACCCCCAGACTTATTTCTGGATTATTGTTCGAAATTAAACCTTCCTGTCCTGATTTTGTTTGCTTTAACTGCGAACAAGTTTCTAAAAGCAACTTGATGTTTTGTCCAACTTACCACGGGTACTCGATGCTTTTTTCGCAATATGGCATTATGTACATTGCACTATACATTGTTAGATGAAGTGGATTAGTTTTGTTTGACTAGCTTTATATGCTGGAGTACTCGACGTGCAACTTTAGTTTTAGCATGTACTACCTGCATCGGTTGTGTATTGTCTACCTTGTTGATCAATACCACCTTCTGATTTGGGCGCATTGTTAAATGCCTGTTGTTCACGCAGATTATTATATCATGGATGCAGTTCATATAGATTGAAGATCGCCACCTGACAAACACTTTAATTTTCGAGTTTTAACAAATCTAAAGAAATGGTTTTTTTATTAATTCATCTGCTATAGCTGGAGTCTGTTTTAGCACTTTCAGAGTAGAGGTCTTGACTTGCAAATTGCGAGTTTTCTAACCAGTTCTATATTTTCTTCTTAGGAACCTTATCTTCTTTGGAGAACGCACAAAGATTTGAGTCTGTCTTCAAAATGCCAAGAAGAACCTTCAATTACGTCTGCAGCTTGGTGCAGGATGATATGATGGTAAGGGCTAGCAGCTATACCTTTATTGATGGAACGGTTCTGTCTTTAGAAGATCGAGTAGCTGTTGCTCTGAGAAGGTTGAACTCTGGTGGGTCCCTGGTGACCGTTGGATCCTCTGTTGGTGTGAACCACTCGACCGTCTCATTGGTTACTTGGAGGTTTGTTGAGGCTATGGAGGAGCGAGCAAGCCACCACTTGCGCTGGCCAAACTCCGATGAAATGGAGAAGATCAAATCCAAGTTTGAGAAGATCCATGGTTTGCCAAACTGCTGTGGTGTTGTAGATACAACACACATCACAATGTGCCTTTCTTCAGCCGAACCAAACTGCAAGGTCTGGCTTGACCACGAGAAGAATTACAGCATGGTCTTGCAAGCCGTCATAGATCCAGAAATGAGGTTCACGGACATTGTGACAGGATGGCCTGGTAGCATGAAAGAGTCGAGCATTCTGCACAGCTCTGGTCTCTTCAAGCTGTGCGAGAAAGGTGCACGGCTGAATGGCAGCAAGCTGAAGGTATTAGATGGATCAGAAGTTGGGGAATACATAATTGGTGATGCAGGATACCCTCTTCTTCCCTGGCTCCTCACACCTTACCAGGAAAAGGACCTCTCAGATTCCAATGTAGAGTTCAATAAGAGACACTCCACAGCCAGAACAGTCGCTCGGAGGGCGTTGGCGAAGTTCAAAGACACGTGGAAGTTCCTGCATGGAGAGATGTGGCGCCCGGACAAGCATAAGCTGCCTCGGATAATCCATGTGTGCTGCCTGTTGCATAACATAATCGTAGACATGGAGGATGCAGCCATGGACAAGGCACCCATGTTGAGCGACCATGACGTGAATTACAGGCAGCAGGTGTGCCATTTAGCAGATGAGAATGCTGTCATGGTGAGGGATAAACTGTCCCAGCACTTCACCAGCAGGTGACAAACAGGAGAGGTTATGCATGTGCTTACCGCTCAAGGAAGAATTGTACCTGCCGCTGTTGATTTCGTCCGTTGCAGGCAGCTGAGTCTTCTGGCTGTTCAGTTTTGCAGGGTTGTAAGGGAGGAGACGAGAGCACCTGTCGTGACCAGTGAAGCTCAATTGTAATCTTAGAGCTGTAGCTCACCTGTCGATTCAACCTGGCTCATTTGGTTGCCAATCATCTTATTCGTGCTGAAAATACCATAAGAAGTCAATTATGAACTTGTCATTGCTTTTGCAAAACTCTAGATGAAAAATGACATTTTGTTAAGGTCAAAGAATGAGAATGACGTTGTCTTTTTTTCCCCCGGAGAACACGAAAAAGGCTTGTGGATGTCGAATGCCAAAAAAAAAGACCAGAGCTTTACGCTTGCTTGCGTAATGCACACCCAGAAACTGACTGTAGGGTACATCACGATTGCTAACTTGGACTATGGAGCAAAACCATGTAAGTACATCACGATTAAGTAAGGTACTACTTTTAACTTTAGTTTTAGCATGTAGTACTTTTATTGGTTCTGCAATGGCTAACTTCTTGATCAATACCACCTTCTGAATTGGGTATTCCAGCAGGTCGGTAAATGTATGTTATTCACATACATTACTACATCATGGATGAAGTTCATATCTTGAAGATCCCCACCTGACAAGTACTTTAATGTTCGAGTTTAACAAATCTAGAGCAATGTTTATTATTAACTCATCTGCTATTTTTTGACGGGATTTTAATAAATTTTTTTGACGGGAATTAACTCATCTGCTATTGCTCGAATCTGTTTTAGCACATTCAGAGCAGAGGTCTTGACTTTAAAGTTGCGAATTTTCTAACCATTTTTGTATTTTCTTCTTAGGAACCTTATCTTCTGTGGAGGACGCACAAAGATTTGAGTCTGTCTTCAAAATGCCAAGAACAACTTCACTTACGTCTGCAGCTTGGTGACAGATTATACGATGGTGAGGACTAGAAGCTATGACTTTCTTAATGGGACAGTTGCTGTCATTGGAAGATCGAGTAGCCTGCTCTGAGAAGGTTGCGACGAAGTAAAAGTGAATTGTGCGTCTTTTCTTCGTCAATTTAGGTTTTTGGGTGCCTCATTAGCTTGCTTTTTGGTAAAATGGTTGGTGTATATGACTTAATATAGTATCAGAGTCAAATAGTTCAAGATTCGGTTGGCACAATTAAAAAAATAATTGCAGCCTATTTATTCCACATTTTAGAATCGAGTGAATCTACATGTGAAGGGGTGTTGAAGTACAAGTGAATTGCCTGTCTTTCCTCATTAGCTAAGCTTTTGGTGAATTGGTCGGTGCATGAAACTCAATATGTTGTTGAAGCATAAGTGAATTGTCCATCTTTGCTCATAAGCTTTTCGAGTACACTTCTTAGGTCTGAGGGAGCTCACAAATGAGTAGGAGTGTCGGAGTATCAGTGAATTGCCCGTCTTTTCTTGCTAGCTTAGGATTTTATATGAACTGGTTGTTGCATGCAACTCAATACAATATCAGAACCAAATGGTTTTGAGTTCAAGACTCGATTGGTGCAATCAAAAAAAAATTGTTGCCCACTTTTATTCTACGCCCCCTCCCTGAGAGATCCTACAGTATAAGTAAATCATGGGAGTTATGCTTATGTAATGCTGGATTGTAAGGTTGTTCTGTACCGCTACTCCTAAACGAGGTTTTTGTTTACCTTTCACTCTTTCAGTTTTCATCAGAGCTCCTTTACGGTCCACCAAATTCAACATAGACTTTTATTTTTTGATCTAATGAATTAGATTAGCTAGTACTCCTCTTATCACAAATAATTGACGTTTCAGATATTGACATGGTTTCCAAAACATAATTTTGACCACTGATTTCTATTATAATATATTATAAAACCCAATAAAATTATAATATTATGAAAGTACTTTTTGAGACAAATCTACACATATAATTTTATGTATCCAATTTAAATATTTTAAAATATATTAATGTTGAAAGTTTTCAAAGTTTGACTGTACCTATGTTTAAATCGACAACTATTTGTGACTGGAGGAGTATTTATTTATATTTCCTCCAAGTAGTAGAGCAATAGGAATACTCTTAACAAATCAACCCTAAATCTGATTTGTACAATCCACTATATACTATCGGCATAATACATTATAAAATTTCTCTCTCAATAAAGCTTGGATTGCTGTCAATTTAATTCAGATCATTTGGTTTGTTACCATCTTGTTTATGCCGAGTGAAAAATCGAAAACAACATAAGGAACCAATCATAAGCTTGGCATTGCTTTTGGCAAACCTTTAGATGAAAATGTCATTATGGTAAAGGTCAAAGTACTTGCGAGAACGTTGTTCAATGGGCACCCGCTGCAGGTACATCATCCGGCGCGGCGGTCGGGGATCGTCGGGACTCCAAGTCAGTCATTCGTGAGACCAGACTAGTGTATGAAAGCAGGCGAATGCACATTGGACGATGAGTATCTCAGACCGCAGGTGCAAATCAGTTGCACGAATCGTAACTGGAACAGATTTCATCTCCACTGTTTAGATGGTCTAAATGGCAATACGAGATAAACAGATATGGTGCTACAGAAGGTAATATGGCACCGGTGCCATATTAGTCATCTTCCGGATGTTTTTGTGTTACAAAACATCTAAATTTTGGATCATTGTATTGATTAACCCAACCGTTGGATTAAAAGGCTTAAATTCTGCACTAATTAGACCCATTTAACTGCACTAATCACAGCAAAATCAGGTCCACTTAACTCCACTAATCACAGCAAATCACAATCAATCACACTTAACTGCACTAATCATAGCAAAATCTAACGGTTCACAATTTAGTTGATTTTTAGTAAGAAAATATCCGGACGATGTTTATAAAAAAAAACCCATTTTTTTCCCATTCGGAGGCGCCATACGTGCTGATCGAAGAAATGCATCCATGCTGTTGTTGCTGTTTAACCACCACCATTTTTCATTTTTGATCCCTTGTATATATGATCACCCAGGACATCAACACTTTTAAAGATCGACTTAACCAGCCATGGACACGTCCAAGGCACTAATTACCTTGCTGCTGCTCGCCGCTGCGCTCTCCACCCTCGCCGCCGCCGCCACCAACCTCACCCTCCACAACCTCTGCCCCTACCCCATCTGGCCTCTGGTCACCCAGAACGCCGGCCTCCCAGCCATCGCCAACGGCGTGGTCGCCAGCCACCTCCACGGCAACGGCGAGGGCCTGGCCACCCTCACCTTCCCGCCGGGCGCCTGGTCAGGCCGCGTCGTGGCGCGCACCGGGTGCAGCGACGACGCCCCGCCCAAGTGCGACACCGGCGACGCGCCACCGGTCACCGTGGCCCAGGTGAGCGTGCACGGGCCCGCCGGGCTCGCGGAGTACAGCGTGAGCCTGGTGGACGGGTTCAACGTGCCGGCGGCGATCACGCCGCACGGGTTCGAGCAGGGCCGGCAGTGCCCGGCGCTCGGCTGCGCCGTGGACCTCGATGCGGACTGCCCCGAGGACGCGAAGGGGCCGGCCGGCGGATGCAAGGCGCGGGCGACGTTCTTCAAGGAGAGGTGCCCGGACGCGAGGACGACGGCGACGGACGTCGAGGCGACGCCTCAGCGGTGCCTCGAGCCCGGCGAGCTCAAGGTCGTCTTCTGCCCGCCAGAAAGCAGCCTGATTAACTAACCAAACTGAGTAATTAATTTCCAATAATTAAGTGATTAACCAGACTGTTAGTGCACGCACGTGTACCTCCGTGTGTGCGTGAGTGATATATGGTAGTGATCGTTGAGCAGTGGAATAATAAGCGCATGCATAAATATTAATTGGAAATGCTCTGCATGATGCAAGCAATTAGTATTAATTTCCTAGTCGTTTTCAATCGGAGAATCACTCTAATTAATTTCGATATATACGTTTAATTTTTTTTTTTGCGATGACATATACTCCATAGGCTTACACCTGTACACAGGTGCGGATCTACAGGGTATGCCAGGTGGGCCACGGCATACCCTGTAGATTCAGCCCAATATAGTCCATAATGTTGTTATTATCTTATACAGTCAGTTTGTGAAGATCATAACTTTAGATATGTAGATCCGATTGAGTTGATTCTTATTGGGTTAGTTTCGAAATTGAATCTAGTTTCTACAGTTAAAATTTCACATCAATCCAACGGTTGGATCTTTAGAAATTACTGTTTTAGTTAACATGTGTTAGTCTGTTTTTTGAAACCGAAGCAGTTTTTTATAATTTATTTAGGAGTGATTTGAGAATCAATAAAAAAAATTTTTAGCTTCCGCGTAATCATTCACCCCCGTCTGATTGCTATATTAGTGTATATCGATCCTACATGTGATTTGAGTGCAGACTGCTAGTTGATTTGGAGTAGAAACAAATATAATTGCTACTTTGCTAGAGACTAGAGAATTGTTTGTTGATGCATTGCCTCTTTTGTTTGTAAAGTTGTTGAATTATGAAGAGGAACAGAGACATTGCATCTCTTTTTTGGAAACATGCAGCAAAGAAGGCTGCTGCTACTTCATCTCTTTTCCGGAAACATTGCAAAATGAGAAGCAAAAAAGGCTGTTGCTGCTTCATCTCTTTTCTGGAAACGTTTATTGAGCAAGATATTTTCTTCCAAGTTGATGAAAATGATATAATCAAGAGTTTCATAGCTATTAGAAGGCGGAGGCCAGACAAGAAGGATAAGAAGTAATATTGTATTCTTTGAACTATTGTAGGTGCGTTAAGCTTCTTTTATGCATATTTTCATACTTAAAATGTTCGAACTATTTATATTGTAATTTATACTTTTATTATCATGTTTTTAGTTATTTTATACTTGTATACCGAATTTCTCGACAACATTTGTAGTTGTTTACCGAATTGTTCATTGGATTTTACCGAATTGTATATTATAGTATTAACTCGGCATACCCTAATCTAAAATTCTAGATCCGCCAGTGCCTGTACACATACGTATAACTGGCTATATATATTTCTACTCCCTCCACCACAAATACTTGTCATTTTGCATATTGATTCACCAAACTTTTAAAACTTTAAATGTTAATATCTTTTTAATATTTAAATTAGATACAAAAATCATATGCATAGATTTACCTTAAAAAGCACTTTCATAATATGTTAATGTTATTAGGTTTTATAAATATATCATAGTAAAATTAGTGATCAAATTGCATGTGTAGTAGAGACCTATCGATGTCCAAAGCGATATGTATGTACGTAACCGGAAAGAGTATTATCTAGTACAATAAATGGGAATACGTACTTGCAAGAGCTGATCTGTGTGCTACTCTTCAGATTCGATTCAAAGGAATATATATCTTCATCTTTAAGTGTAAGACTCGTCTGCTTGGACTGGTCTTCTTAACTCTTACGATACATGCATGTACAAACATGCACATATGCACACACGTTGAGCCGTTTCAAGTAATCTGACGCGAGCATGGATCATAAGCTAATTACATAAGCTAATTACATATGTAGCTAGCGCAAGTAACCAACAAAAAAAAAATCCTGCACTAACTTCCAAGCACAAAGGAACAGGCCGCCGGGGGGCCTCGTAACCATCGTCGCTCGCGTTGTCCTCTTCCGCCATGAATGAGTCCATGACCTCTCAAATCCATTGTTGCACTTGCCTACGTAGCACACGCACACCTAGCTCGATCGCGCGATCGATTAATCAACCCCATGCACGTCGAAGCAAGCAGCACCGGCTCAAATCGATCGAAGCCTCCGGCGGCCGCGCGCCCGTGCTGATGGTGATCAGCTCGTCCACGTACAATTCGCCGGTCTTCATCGGCCTCATGAGCGTCATGTCCGTCGCCGCGCTGCTCCTCCTGCACCACTGCGTCCTCGTCAGCTGCTGCAACGCCGCCGCGCGGAACAGGAGGAGGCGCCGTGCCTCGGCGGCCGCGACCGTTATCAGCGACCCCCAGCAGCAGCAGGACGACGCGAGCTACAGCGTGGACCTGAGCTCGTCGTCGCGGGTGCAGCTGGTGAAGGCTGCGGCGGCGGTGGTGTGCCCGTACCGGAAGGAGGAGGAGTGGAGCGAGCCGACGTGCCCGGTGTGCCTGGCGGACTTCGCGGACGGCGAGGCGGTGCGGGTGCTGCCGGAGTGCATGCACTACTTCCACGCCGACTGCATCGACACCTGGCTGCGCGCCAACACCAGCTGCCCCATGTGCCGCGCCGAGACCACGCCCACGCCCAGCCCGGCCTCCCTCCATCACCAGCTCTCCATCTCCGTCTCCCTCGAAGACATCGCCGTGAGCACGTAGCTTCATACCTCAGGGCTGGTGGCGGCCACCGGCCGGCCATCGCCCGCCGGCGGGGAGAGCCAGGAACGACGTACTGCAACTGCAAGTACAGGGGAAAGAAGCAGAGCAGAGCAGTTTTAATTGCTCTGTTCCATTGTTCTGTGGGGGGTGCGAGGTAGAAGAAAACATATTCTTTTGTCAGAATTGGTGCAATGAAATTAACCAATTGATTGATTGATGTTGCATGCCGTGTAAATGGCAGTAATACTTCTGCTTGTTTTGAGTCTACAAGTGATCATTTTTCCTCTCTTCTGTGAAGCAATTTCAGTCTGCTTTTAGGCCAAAAAACTACAGGTCTCGATCGATCTGGTAATCTTCAGGTGCGAATATTTTTACATGAACTCGCTCATGTTTAATCCAAATTCGGTATTAATTGCTCGATCGAACTAGTATTATATTTTCTCGTTGAATGCATGCATCAGACGGCCGTAATAATTATACAAATCGAAAAGAATCTATAGACTGACACATTGCTCAACTGCGACGAGAAGTAATTTGTCCACCCTTCCTCGACGGTGGATGAACCATTTGATTTAGTGCGTTAAACTCTTTGCCATCTAGATTAACACGCATGGATGTGTACAATGTGAAGGAGACTTACGTAGCACGGTTTTTTTTTTTAAAAAAATCTCTTAACACATAGAAATCGACCAAAGCACATCGAGTGCAATAACAACAAATCAACAATATAAATTAATAACTATACATTATTCAGTTAATTACTACTTGATCCCTCTGCGGAGAAAACGGAGAGATCCAAGACATTTCTTTGAGCACGTAGCCATCACTCCATGGATCGATCGTAACTAATGCCAAACCCACCACATAAGTAATGCAGTTGCCGAAACTAAACTGTACATTTTAAAAGTACTTCATGAATATCCCTCAAAACAAGGACTGAGCATGGCTCAGTGGCGTGAGACGCAGGAGGTCATCACCCGGGTTCAAGTCTTGAACCCGGCGTTTCTCGCAGAGACGAATGCAGACGTGTGTATGTATGTGTGAAGGTGTGTGTGTATACACGTCCGTACATAGCTTGTGTGTTGTTTTTTCTTCTATAATAAATGTCAATGCTTTGGCCATTTAAAAAAATGAATATCCCTCAAAACTCATCATTGCAACCATCAGGCACCCCTTGAGGTCACTGCAACTCTGCTATTGAGGTCCTTGACAAAATTGAAGAATTCAGGCAGCTTTATATGCAAGAAAGAAACTTCCGTAAGATTCTTAAAAATCATCTGGTTCACCTTTTAGAGCTCCAAAATATCTCATGGAAGAATCGTTGCTCTATTCAATGGGTCAAGCTTGGAGACGAAAATACCAAATTTTTTCATGCTAAAGCCAATCGAGCGGTTCAGACTTAATCTCATTCCTTCCTTATCTCTCGAGAAGGGTGATATTCTTTATGATCACAATGCCAAAGCCAATCTGCTCTTTAATACCTTTTTTGATGAATGGGAATTTGGAATGCCCTACTATGATCTTTGATTTACATAATCTTGTCCATCAAGTTGATGAGCTGGAATGGCTGATTTCTCCTTCTCCACTCAAGAAATTGACAATGTTGTGGCTTCCTTACCTTCTGACAAAGGCCTCTGCCCCGACGGTTTCAACGGTCACTTTTACAAGAAATGCTGGCATATTATCAAGAAGGACTTCTACAATCTTTGCTCTAAGTTTCATCTTGGGTCGGCCTCCATTTCCTCCATCAATCATTCCTATATTGTCCTCGATTCCCAAGAGTAATAACCCCGAGTATCCTAGTGATTTCAGGCCCATCTCCTTACTTAATCTAAGCTTTAAAATTATTACGAAGCTCATGGCTTCCAGGCTTAATTCTGTCATTCATTCGGTTGTTCACAAGAACCAATATGGTTTTATCAAAGGGAGAACAATTCAAGATTGCCTTGCTTGGACCTTTGAATACCTTCACATATGCCACTCCTCTAAAGAGAAAATGGTGCTTATCAAACTTGATTTTGCCAAAGCTTTTGACATTATTGAGCATAATGCCATTCTTAATATGTTTAGTGCTTTGGGCTTCCGGACAAATGGCTTATGTGGATCAATCAAATCTGAACTCGCCTTCCACGCCCATTCTGTTGAATGGGGTTCCTGCAAGTCCTTCAAATGCAAAAGAGGGTTAGACAAGGTGATCCCATTTCCCCCCTGCTTGCTATTATGGTGACTTACTCTAGCACATTCTTAACAAAGCTATGCAAATGGGGATCATCTCTATTCCTTTGAATTTGGGCCCTATCTCTGAATTCGGTGATCCAACATGCGGATGATACCATTATTTTCGTTAAAGGTTCTCGAAGAGATCTTCAACCTTAAATGCTTATTGCAAGCCTTCTCTGCTGCCATCGGCCTTAAGATCAACTATAGCAAGTCGGGTATGCTGCCTATTAATATCTTGGACAATGATCTGGATATTCTTGCGCTACTTTCGGTTGCAAAAAGAGAGTTTTCCTTCACTTACAGGTCTTCCCATGGGCCTTGCAGACCTCACATAAAAGATTTTGAAGCCATGGTTACTGAATTAATGAAGGATCTCTTCCTTCTCCTCTCGCTCTCTTATGGTGGTCGGCTCCACTTGTTAACTCGGTTCTATCCTCAATGCCCACCTTCACCATGTCTACTTTAAAGATTCTGTTGCGGTCATCAATGAATTGATAATGCTCGCAAAATTTGTCTCGGGGAAAAATGATATTAATGGGAGAAGTAAATCTTTGGTCAATTGGCATCGGTGTGCAGACCTAAAAACAAAGGTGGTTTAGGAGTGATTAACTTAAGAATTCACAATATTGCCCTGCTTCTAAAATTCTTGCACAAATTCTTCAACAAGGAAAATATCCTTGGGTTCATCTTGTCTGGTCCTCCTATTATCCGAATCAGGTCCTTCTTCCTTTTTCTCGAAAGGATCCTTTTGGTGGAGAGATGTCTCAGCTAGCTCTTCTTGATTCCTTTAAAAGGATTGCGAATTGTAGCATTGGAAAAGGTGACACTGTCCTCTTTTGGAATGATGTTTGGAATAAGGTCCATAGGAGATCCAAATACATGCATCTGTTCTCGTTTGCCAAAGATGAAAACATAAGTGTTGCTTCTTTCTTACATCAACCTGGGATCTCAAGGCACTTTCACCTTCCTCTGTCTGATCAAGCTTTCCAAGAGCTTCAGTGTTTACTGATTGAGATCTCTACTCATAGTCTATCGGATGATATCAAGGATTGTTGGAGCTACACTTGGAACTCGAAGGATTATTTTTCAAGTAAATTTTACAAATTGCAGTTCAGTTATTCTGCTATTCCTTGTCCTCTTCGTTGGATCTGGAAAGCCAAGTGCTCCCTTAAGATCAAAATCTTCTCTGGTTGATGTGTCGGATCGCCTTAATACCGGAACTTGCTCAAGAGGAATAAGTGTCCTATTCTTGGGGGCAGTTTTAATTGTGTTCTTTGTGATCAAGATGTTGAAGAAACTCGTGAGCACCTTTTCTTCGACTGCCCTTTCAGTGCAACCTGCTGGAATGCCCTGGGTATCTCCTGGGATCAGGATGTTGGCTTCCTTCAAAAAATCAAGAATGTTCATCAATCCATTGGGGTTCCTTTCTTTTTTGATGCCTTCATGATAGTGTCTTGTGGTTTTTGGAAAATCAGAAATGATCTCATCTTCCGGTCCAAACCGGCCAGCTTTAGGGTTTGGAAAGAGTGGTTTCTTGATGAAATTCACTTACAATCTTTTAGGCTCAATCCTTCCTGTTCTTTTGGTTTGAAAGCTTGGGGTATCAGGATTCTTTAGCTTAGGTTTCCCTGGCTGGCGCCTCATCAGCCGGTTTTTCTTTTTGTTATTTCTCTTTCCTGTACTGCTTTGGTTTTTCTCTCGTTAATATAATTTTTCAGGCAGGGGCTTCCCCTGTCTTATTCCTTTTCAAAAAAAAAAAAAAAAACCATCAGGCACCCTATACACCTCAAGAAGTTTCTAAGTGCAAGTGTCCAACCACCCAAAAGTCACACATTTATCCGAAAATTGAGCCGTAGTTGCCAGAGTAAGTCCATCTCAATTCAAGAGCAGTAAACTCCACTTCAAAGACCAGAATTCCTGCAAAAACCTTGGGTGCTCCTGTCCAACAACGATACGTAGTAGAATACAATAATCACACACTTCAGATTTATCAGGGAAAGCCAAAATGCATCAACAAATTTGATATAAATGGATGATGGTTAAAAAATAAGATGACTAGTTAATTAATGCACCCTTCAGCTTGCAAGTTGTTTTTGTTTTTCAAGGTGTTCTGCTCTCTCGGTTGAAGCACATGGTCATACAGATGATGCAAGGGCAAGGCACGGCAAGTTGCTAGCCTTATCATTCGACCTGAAAACACAAAGAACTACAGATCATGCAAATCTCTCAAAACTTTGCATTTCAAATGGCCACCATAAATTCTTCAAGAAGAATAACTCCATCCAAGCCGAGAATTCAAGCTGCAGTTGCGAGATTAAGCCTGTTGCAACTCAAGAGCAGAGCAGTGGATCAGTGTTCACCACGGAATCGGTTGCAGAACTTTCAATCGGAGTTTCATCAGGTTATCAAATAAGTTGAAAGCAGCACGGTCAGTGATATTCAGAATCATGGCTAAAGTGCGCCAGATTCATGGGAGTATGGGACCAGGAACAACAAGCGGAAGATACTACTATATCTTATTATATATATACAACGGTCAATGCCAAACACATTGCAAATGATATGTCAAAAGATCGCCGGAATGGCGACATGGTACAAAACTACAGAGAGTATATATATATGGATATTTCGTCAGAGTGCAATACTCCTCACATTTTCCTCAGGTTATCAAGCCGCGCCTGCAAATCATCATCTATTCCACCGTCCGCGCCTGCAGCTTCAGCTTGAGCAGGAACCTTCCCTGCTGCAACCGGCTTAGCGACCGCATTTGCAGGAGCCTTGACAAGCTGGGTAAATAAGAGCACAGTATCAATGTTACATCGATCCCAGAGTCCCGTCCATCAAACTACCAGCTAGTGAGCTCCATGCTAGCTAGGATCAATAGAAGAATGCGTACGTGATATTCTTACCTCTGAGTTAACGTCAATGCCAATTTCGTCAAGGACTTGGTTCACAAGTTCTTCTGTTTCCTCCTCCTCCTCATCACCCTCCAAAGCATCATCAATGGCATCACCCATCACTTCGCTGACCATCTCCATCTTCTCGTTTTGCATCTCAAACTCCCGCATTATCTTCTGCAGCGCCGGTAGATTCATCTGCCTATTCATCTGTCCCATGGCTTTTGTGACGCCCTTCATGGCCTCCCCCATTGCTTGTGTTGATTTCAGTGTCTGCAAAAAATAGGAACCAGTCATCAAGAGATTTTGCTTGCATATGGTTCATGGCCTTCAAGGCCCATCAGTATGACCTTTCGAACATTGATATTGAACAAATTCTGTGTAAAGCCATCATTGTCAGAAGGGAGCAGGAGAACAACAGAGTTTCCAAAGTATAACGAAGCATATTAACTACTAAAAGAAGGCCAGTCACCTGAGTAAACATTGGTCTTACAAAATTTACAGATAATATTATCGGTCTAAATGCCTCAAAGAAATAGAGCATCTGCTTAAATGATATAGTTACCTGAATACGAAGAGATACACCTTGTAGCTGGGACTTCAGGGCTTGGAATTTTGTGATCTGGTGTCTTGTGCGGATAAGGTCCTTTGCCATAATTTTTACAGCTCCCTGCGAGCAATATTCAGAGGATCATATCATATCCTGTGATCAATGGATATACAAGCAACAAAATGTGAGACTAATGCAAGTGTGAGAGACGAGCAATTGCACAGGAAAACTTGCAAGTAACGAACATACTTCCTATAATCTAAAGTTTAGGCCCTAGAGATTAGATTTCAACGTGAAATTCGCTTTTATCCTAGCACAAGAACTAAATAACAAAAAATATTTCTGAAATAGATAATATCAACATAATTAGACTAATGCAAGTGTACATGACAAGTACTTCCAGAGCTCTATCAAACAATCAAAACCAAATATAACACCAGCAACACGAACACATTCACAGAATAAGATCACAAGACCTTCCTCGCCCATGCTTGGGCCATTGTGTTGAGATCAAGCGTGATGGTTTCATCTAGGTTCCTTTCTACATGTTTATGCTAAATTGGCACTTAGAATGATTTATCTATTTTTTTTCCCAATGTGGTAGCAAGACAGCCGCTGGCCCTATTTTTATAGTTTAGAATAGCTGGTACAAAACTGCCTTAATTTAGGGGTAGGAATTGGTAAGAGTAGCCCATTACCCATCCAAGTACAGTCAACGACCTAAGTGTTTTGCAGCCCATACTCTATCCAATCCTATAGTATAATTTGGAATTTAATCACAGATGCAGATTGGTAAATTAATGTTACATATGTTAATGGAATCAAACAAGAGACCATAAGGGGCTTTGGTATTTTGGCACATCGCATACCATCTGGCCTTGCTTGGCGACTTTCTTGATCTCTGCGATGAGCTTCTTTTCCTGAGCCTGCAGCCCCTGCCTCTCCCTCTCAATTTCCCTGATGGACTTATCCAGCATCCGCTTGTTCTCCCTCAGCAGCTCTGCCATTAACCAAACCAAACAGAGGAAAAACAACGAAACATGTGAAAGATCCGACGGAATACCCATACCAGAACAGGTCCAATTTTAATGGGCAGCAGTAGCATTAGAGGCCCCAGTTTCTTATGTTATGTGGTTTCTTTAGCAAAACAGGTAATGAATAACAGGAACAAATACCACAAACCGAAACCAATCTCTAAGCCCCCTTGCATTTCTTTTCTTGGCTGACTGAATTCGTCCGAACAGTAGCTGGACCACCGCAAATATCAAACCTTTTTTTTTTCTCTCCGTGCGTCGAACTAGACGAGGTTACGAGGCTCTAAAAAGAAATGAGATTTTCTCCAAAAGATTGGGTTTTTGCTGCATCCATCGTAGGCAACAAACAACCAAGCGATGTTAGTTGATTGATACGACGCTTCCGCGAGAAGTAGGGTTTGATGGAAGAAAGCGAACGAGATTATCGCCCTAAAAAGACCTCAACTTTGGATCGTCAACAGGGGGGAAAAGTCAAATTAGTCGGTTGTTTTATCAACAGCAAAGGAACGAAAGATGGCCGATTCGTTGATCATCTCTTCCGATTGGCAGGGCAGAGGAACAAGTAAGATGACACAATTTAGAGGAAAGGGAAGACGAACCAGCTGGGGTCTTCTTCTTGCCGAAGATGAAGCTCATGGTGGTGGGCAGGGCAGTTCAATCGAACCGGCGGGGCGGGCGGCTGCTTCGATTGGATCGAATTCTTTCGCCCCCTCGCTCTTTGCGCGATGAACTGAATCCTGGCCCTGGATTCGTCGTCTGATTCGTTCTGGGATTGACGCGAAAGAAAGAATCGGTTTGGGTTGCCGAGACGGAACGCGGTTTGTGATTGTTTTTCTACTATACTATTCTTCTGCTTCTGGATTGGGGGTTTGGATGCTTCCTGCCTTCTTCTGTCTTTATACTTGTTACTACTATGATTAAGCGTGGGATTTTTTTCATCCTATATTTTTATTTCTATGGAAGATTGAATCGTTTCTCGTTCCAAAGCAGGAACACAAGAATGCGAGGAGGGTATCATCATATCATGTATTATTCCTGCAAGACGAGTGATTCCTTCCTGATTCATACGCAGATAGAGAGAGAGAGAGAGAGAACAGTGCTTGCGATTGGTAAAGCTGCCGGCCCAAGCGACGTTCATGGGCCGCGCATTCATGCAAATTACGTACGCCGCCGCCCCGCCCGCGCCTTGAGATCCACATGAACATGCATGATGAGTGTGCATATGGAGCGCAAGCTTATAATCTCGCAAATAAACTACGTACGTACGGCGACCTTCGTCGGAGTAATTTCATTAATCATCTCGATTATGTTAACGGTGGAGCCAAGGCTTTGTTAGTTTAGATTTAGTTTTTTTTGTTTATAGCTTAAAACTAGCTGCCCATTTTCCTAGGAGGCCGGCCAAGGGTTTCCTGCGGTGGCGCAGGCGAGGGATTCGCTCCGCAACGGTGGGGTCAATGGCTCCTACAGCGGAGAGGCCGGCCAAGGGCTTCCTGCGGTGGCGTGGCGAGGATTCGCCGCAATGCCGGGGGGTCAATGGCCGTCGGCGGCGGTGAGGCGCGTCTATGGAGACAGCGCGCGGCGGCTCAACGTGTTCAGATCTGGTGGTGCCGGAGGCTTTGCAAGGCAGCAGGATCGCCCATGGATCTAGCCGTCCGATCGCATCAGCCGATCGACGGCGGGTTGGATCTATCTCTCTCTCTGTGTGAGGGCACACGGCGGGCTGGTGGCCCACGCCGTTGTTGCAGCGAAGGCGGCTGAGGCGACGGCTGGCTCTATATTGGGCGGGTCGTGCGGATCAGGCAAGATCGGATAGTTTTTTCCAATTGGGGGGAGAGGGGAAGGATCTGGATGAGGCGACGCTATGGCGGTCGTGCTCGTTCCTTTCGGATGGCCTTCTTTCCGAAATCTGTTTTGGATGAAAGGAGGTACAATTCGCAGGGTGAGTTGGATAGTGCAAGGTATCGTCTTTCTTTTTCAAATTTGGAGAAGATGCGTTTGTCGCGGAGATTTTCGCCCCCTGTTGCCGGAGGCAAATTCCAGTCCTCTTGCAGCAATGCTGCCTTTGTTCCTGAGTCCAATCTCGGCGAAGTGCAATCGGATGTGCTGTATATTGGGCAACGATGGTTTGATGGATGGATCAAGTCAGCGTGTTCTTCGCTCGGTTCCTGTTGTTTCGTTAGTCTCGGAATGTTCGCCTATCATTCATTCGAATTTGAATGGTGCTGGGCCGGTTGGACTGGTGGGCCTGCGGCGGCTGCTAGTGGCGATCGATTTCATGGTCGCAGCTATGGTGGTCAACTTCATACTGCTCGTGGAGGTCTTCGTTCCCCAAGATTTCAAGGGCGTGGTCGTGGACGGTATGGGACTCGTGCTCGCATTCAAGATTTTGGGGGTTGCGCTGATTCAGATAGTCGCGGTGTTCTTGCTGGTGGCGCCCAGAGTGTTGGAAACCCTGGGGGCTTCCGGACTGCTTCTGCGGATAAGGTTCCTGATGATGTTATCGCTAAGCAATCCAATGAAAAGGAGGAGTGCTCTGTGATCCAGGCTGGTAGTAATAAAGGCTACGTTTAGGGGAACATGCTGGAAGCGGTTTTGGGCTCTATTGCAGTCTGAGAACAACAGAGAGACCATTCGACTGGTTTGCAATGCATTGGAGGTTGTGGCGTTGGACATTTTTTCCAAGAATGGAGGGAGAAGCAATTATAGAATTTGCTTTTAATTTTACACTCTCTTTGTCTCTATTATTCAATAATGCTATGCGGATGTAATATTTGTAAGAACTCAGCTGTGTGCAATTGCAGAGACCGGATTTTAATCCTTTATCAAAAAAAAGCTTAAAACTAGCTATTTAGGAGCTGTTTAGAGGGGTTGTGCTTTAGCTTTATAGCTGCAAAGCAGCTGAGCAGCTAAGGTATAGCAAAGGGACCCTTCAAAACTGTAGTCGTGGAGAGAAGCTTTTCAGTTGTGACTTCACTCGAACGTCTCCGCCTCCCCGCTCGCTCCGCCTCCCCGCCTGATCGCCTCCCCAACTCCCTCTGGCTCGGTTGCTGCCTCTCCACTCAATTGCCCCCAAAAGCTACAAATTGCATGAGTCATTTGATGAAGGCATTAAAAAGCCACGGTTATCATTAAATTCATGACATAATTTCAACAAAAAAAAAAACAGTTTTTTCATCCAACAAGAACCACAAACAGATCCTTAGTTTAAGCAACTTAAAAGTAATCTGTTTTACATGTGGTTTGTTTTATCTTAACTTCAGTGGCATTGGTCTAAAACCAACCATCAATAAGAAAAACATCTCTTTAGTGGCTTTTAACTAAATAGAGATGGAGATGGTTTTTGAAAAAACCTAGTTAAAAAGTCGCGTATTTATTTAGGTTTTAACTTTTCGCTTCTAAGCTGAAGAAAAATAGTAAACAAACCG